>JAQMCX010000009.1:7978533-7996313 GCA_029814765.1 Acanthurus leucopareius | reverse complement strand
AGGAGAGAGAGGGAGATGCCACACCCACAGCACAGACACACAGAGACAGACAGGAGGAGGGGGGAAACAGAGAAGGACACAGAAGGTGGAGGCACGGCCAGGGCCGTGACAATAACCTTGTTACATCCACTTGAATGTATTCACATAATGAAAACCAGAACTTTTTCGAATGTATTATGACAATACAAAAAGTAAAATAATTTAGCCTTTGAATTTGATCATTAAGGAACTTTGAATCACCCCTGACTTAAATTTTAGATATAATATACTGGGAAGTGTAATCGCAGTTTTTCCACTCTAACAAACCTTTTCACAGCCGACATTTTGACTCGTCTCAGGTGTAAAAAATAATGTGAACGGCAGCTCTTTCAGTGAGTCTGCAAGAGAGCCGTCGTGCACAATAAACCAACCCTGAACACAGACACCTCACTGTAACCCATTTCAATCCAGTTATTATTAATGTTATTAATTACACCTGCTGTGCTTTTCCTGCTGAATGTCAAAGTGTCTGCTGTGAAAAAAGGTCTACAGCACACTGATGTTTCCGACTGGAGACGAACACACAAAGTCAGCCAAGCTGGTTTCCACTGTTCATATGTCATAATGTGCTGGATGAAAGATGCTCAGCTGGTGACTGTGATACAGTAAAAGATCATCATATTTGCCTTTGTGTGGATTCAGTACATTCATTCTTTTGTTAAGTAAAGGAGTTACATGTAAAAATATTTCTCCTTGAGCAGTGATTTTGATGCAGAAATTACAGTAAGGTAATGTGTACTTAGAAAAAAATGCAGCAAGGGACAGCAGAGTTGAAGAGCAGATATTTTCCTAACTCTTGCATGTAAAAAGCTTTGATTTCTTACTATTTCTCTCCCACATCTGTAGAAACTTCTGTACATACTTTATGTGGGAGAATCAAACCAGCAAGGATTTAAAATTTTAAATCCAAATCCATTTACAGACATTTAAGTCTTGCACAACGTGACATGTTACAGTAATTATTGCCACAAGCCCGTTTTCTGCCTGAGATCATTTAACTCTTGTCACATGAAAGCTTTTTTGTTACGTATACCTGCAAACAGGTGATATAAAATAAATAGAAACAAGCCTACAAATGAAGAAAAATAAAGTGATTGAATAGATTAAATTTTAACTTTCAACCGAGACACCGGTGCTTATTTATAACCAGCTGATTTTCCATGTTCATATTCTACGTCATCTCCCCTCTCAAATCATCCAGCTGTTGAGAAAAACTGATGGATTTGAACAAAAGAAACCAGTAAGAAATCAAAGCTTTTTTACGTTGCGTTTGTGGAGTCATGGAAACATTAAGAAAACACCAGTTTGTTGCTCACGTCCTTAAAGCCACAATGCATGAAACAAACATTTTTCACCAGATACGACTTTGCTGTGTATCTCTGTCAGGGTTTCCCCCCCATTAGTCTGTAGAGTAATGGCCACCGCGGGGAACTGTTTCTTCACCTCCTAATGTGTAACGACGTTCTTTAAATTCAAATATCCCATTACAATTCAATGGATGGAGAGAAAAGGGATGAGCATCAGAGGAAAATGCTCTGGACCTGCCTGGGAATACTAAACAGATTATACATATGCGTGGAGGCCGGCGCTCCTCGGTGAATAGAGAGCTATGGATTTGCTCGGACTCTGTCTCTGGCATTTTAATCCAGTGTGGAGATTAAAGCAGTAATCCACCTTTGTTTCAAATAATTTGACACATACTGTACACGACAGATTGGTTTTAATATAATTTGGAGAGTTTTATTAAATATTGTATCTTTCTATTGAAGGTTTGATGCAATGTACTTTACCCCTTTTTTCTATTTCCAGGCATTAAGATTCTTAAAGAGGAATGGGTTTGCATGTGAAGTTTATGATTAAAAGAGGTTGTTTTGACGTGATTAAGAAAATGAAACCACAGATTTCTTACACTAATGTTCTAAAAAGGCTGATCTCGTACATGTCAGGCACAGACTTCAGTGGGTTTTTTTTTGCTGTGGTCGAGTTCAGATTCAACACAAACCTCTAAAGCTGCACCGAGCAGGCTGACACCAAATGTTTTAGAGTGAAGCATTTTGGCTCTTTGAGCTCCAATCTTTAGACCCCGAGGGCAAAACACAGACCTGTCTTTCAGCTGTTGCTTCCAATGTATATAACAGCTAGAAATCTTGTGACACAGATCGCTACTGAACTTAATGTTTTGACATTGTCTTGTGTGCAGGGTTGCTGGTGCTGTCTTCATGGCTTTTTGCTATTTCTTCTCCTTTTCTTGGACCTTTAAGCTTAAGTCTTCCTTTGAATTCCTCTAAAACTTCTTTCTTTGTTCAAGCTATGTGATTTAATTGTTTATATTTTGGTTATTATCACTTTTAATTATCATTCCTACTGATTTTTGCCTCAGGTGTTGCCCACTTTATCTCTTTTCAATACTTTATTCATGGTTCTGGTTGAATAGCTTGAGATGTGGAGGTTAATAACATGCTCCTCGCTCACAGCTGGAGACCTTCATTAACTGACAGCTGTTTCATGATAGCAGTCACACCAGTGTTAGTTTAGCTGAGGCAAGTCATTCAAATAGAGATCACCACCTCTGGACAACAGCTAGTGATATGATGGTTGGTTGAGCACTTTCTCCATCCATCCGATCATCCTTTTAGGAGTTTTATGTACACATGTAAACACCAACAGAGGAGAAGGTATTGTTTTCTTCATTTCTTTGTCAAAAAATGTAAACCTTTTCCTTGTGTTAGCTACAGGATCTCACAGCTATCAGCATGTTTCATCTCTATAATCCTCTCTTATTCAGATGGTGACTGTTAGCCAAATGTTGTATGTTTTATTAAATCCTCATGTCTTTGGATGCACTTGGCTGGATCACAGAGCAGGATGAGACGCCACCAAGGAAAAAAACAATCACATTTTTGGACACATATTGAAATAAGACAGGAATGACACATGAACCAGTTTTAGGTGATATTATTATCTGATTTTAAGAATTAAAGCTTTAATTCCTTCAAATATCCGTTACAGACAAAGAGTTAAAGTGTTTGGAAAGAATAACAAAAAAGTGAGCTCATTTAAATATTCATGCATAAATCATTCTGGAAAGGAAAAGATGAGTTTAACAAAACCCAAATTATTCACATCTGCTTTTAACATTTAATTATCATCAGCAGCCAAGTGGAATAATTTTCATTGTTTTATCTTTTTAAAAAACAACCATGTGCAGCAAATTTGGTGGCTTGTTGCCCTTATAAATTACTTTTAAGAGTTAAGAATTGTGAGATTTAAGAATTATTAAAGTGTTTTTTTCTTATGAATTTAATGACTTGTTATCAGCAGCTACTGGGCAATGAAGATAATACGTTTTATCCATGTTTCAGTTTTTTATTATATGCTCTCTATACATAAAATAAATCAATTTGAACAGTCTTTAACATTACAAATCACCATGCAGGCCGGGACAGTGTCAAATTAAAGTGAACTGAGTTTTAGAGGTCAGGCTTCATATTTTAGCTGATACGGAAATTTCATTAATATTGAAAAAAAATTAGGCTAATCCTTCACAATTTTTTCCATGTATGGCTTTGATCACAAGTGGACATCTTTCTTTTTTTTTTTTTTTTCTGGTGCTCTGTGTGCCATCTTCAGCTCAGCGGAAAGCCAACAGTCAGGAAAAGCCACGACGGCAAAGTTTTCAAGAGGATTACAAGCAGACTTTGTCAAACAACCCAGGACAAGGAAATCACTTTCGCTAATCCCACTCTCTGATGTGCGCCCCACAAAACGCCCCTTTCATCAGCAATAATTCAACACTGAGCAGACTACCATTGTGCCTGAGTCCTTTCCTTTGCCCTTAGCCTTTTGACTTTCAAAGTGTCTTGTCTCTCTGTCCTGTCTCAGATTTGGAAAATGTTCAGTCAGTGCACTGATGCTGTGTGTGCAGTGACTCCTCTGTAGTTGTTATGTTCACATTTAACTTTGCTATTTAAACTTAGATAATAAAACACTTTCTTTAATCCCTCATGTATTTCACCATTTCTGTATAAAGAGCTGCTCCACTCTTTCTCGCACTTATACAGTTACTCTTATATTGTCAATAGCGGCAGTTTAACCAGTTAAACTATATTTTTTCTTTAAAAAAATTGGTTCTTTATTTCAGACAAAAGTAAACAAGGGTACATTGTTTGTTTTAACCTTCAATCATCAATTTTTTGCCTAAAGTGAGGACTGTAGGTTGTAGGTAGCAAACTCAGGTTTTGCATAATAAAGATTCAGTGTTGTAGGATTTAGTGACATCTAGCTGGGAGGTTGCAGATTGCAACAAACTGCATATCCCTCCGCTTACCTCCTTAAGCGTGTACGAGAATCTGCAGTTGCCAGTTGTTAATTTAAGGTTATAATACAGTAATGAAGACTTAATTATGAATATTCCAGTCCATTTCTGCCATATTCTGCCAATACAAGCCTCTAAATCGTTTACACTGGACCTTTAATCCTCTGTGAGTTCACTTACTTTGTGCTTTTTGACTTTACTCTGACTAAAATTAAGCAAGACATTTCAGTTTAACCCAGTGCAGCCGAATTCAACAGCACCTGCATTTTAACCACAGTTTCAAAGAGCTCTGTCGCAAACTGAGTTAGCGAAATGTCAAAGTGGGCTTTGGGCATTGCTCATGCATTTGCAAGGAAGAACAGGGTGTTTAAGTTTATACATTTGGGCTTGTTGTTTTGTCTTGTTTCCCCAGCAGCGGGGAGTTCTCGGGCCCTGCCATCTTCACACGTGGTTTAGCCTGGGGCACTTTAAACCCTCTCCACGACACACACACACACACTCACACTCACACACATACACTCACACAAACACACACATCTCTTCCTCGCTTTTTTCTGTTTCTGTCATTCCTTCTCTCTTTGTCTGTGTCTCCTTCTCTCTCTCTCTCTCTCTCTCCCTCACCTTCTTTCTTCCCTTGTTCACTGTTCAGTTAGTGAATCCCTCAAGTCTATACCGGACCACTTCCTTTGACACACACAGCAAAAGCCTGTCTGTCAGCTCGTGCACTGACAGGATGAGGCCAAGCTTCCCCAAAAGTTGTGTGGGTGTACGTGAGTATATGCAACACTGAGCTGTGTGAAAAAGCTACACCACTTTCTTGCATGCTTTTGCACGCATGTGTGTGTGTGTGTGTGTGTGAAGTCGTGTCACATAAGAAAAGGTGCGCATAAATTACTCACAGTCAAATAATTTTTTAAGGAGAGAAGCAAAAACTCATGAAATGTGCTCAACAGATGATCTAAGATATCACATTAGTTTTGTTGCTTCTGTCTTTTCCAGCTCAGTGTCTGTTTTTTGCTCCTTTTCTCAGTACTTGTTTGTAGTTCTTCTTTATATCAGTGTGGTTATTGATAGTCCTGATGCTGTGTGAATATCCACTGCTCTATGAATCACCTTAAATTTATCAGTCACTCACGCATAAATCTGATTCTTAATGAAAATACTCGCCACAAAAAGCCGAGCTCAAGCTGTCAAGGCCTCAAGCTTTGTCACATCAGTGCGACTGATTGAAGTGGTGATAAACCACTAAGAAGATTGTCTGTGGTAAGTTTGAAGTTTGAATATCCCCCGTAACAAATTTTATCTGCGTCTTTGTTCCTGAAAATGTTCAGGTTTCATCTTTTTAACCTCAACAAGTGCAATTGATAATTTGATGGGCAGATGTTACAGGACACCGGCTAATGTTAAACAAGCTGAATAATCCTCAGTTTGATCCCTATTTGTCATAATTAAAAGTGTTTTTGTTCTCTAATTTTTTTTATCCTTACTGTGTCTGGTTATACTCATATTTTTGAAATAAAAGAACAAAGCTGCTCTTAAGAAGGGTTTGATTGCACTGGGTTCGATTCTTTGCACTTTAAGGCCTTTCTGTTCAGAGTTTGCATGTTCTCCCTGTGTTTGCACGGGTATCATTCACTTATTTCTGCTTTTATTCCCTCTGCCACCAAAATCATGCACACATGGGTAAAATTCTCCAGTCAGTGCCCTTGACCGCAGCACTGGCTCGGAGCCGGAGTTTGTCCTTGGGTGGCTGCCTGCTGCTCCGTATGGATGGGTTAAATACAGAGAACTAATTTCACTACACTGTACTCACTTAAACTGTATGAGAAGAATAAAGAATTCTTCCTTTTTTCTTGTAAAAATGTAGCATTTATACACATTTTAAGCAGCTGCATTGTATGTTCCAGTATAAGATCACTTCTCAATAAGAGTAACATAATTATATAATGTGCAGATTATTGTACCTATTCTGCAATTTCATTCAAATGTCCTATTTAAAGAAAGAAATATGCAGATTATCAATGAATTCTTCATCAAAGTGAACTAAAGAGGTTGACATCAGCATCAGTCATGGGTGTCTTTTTTCGAAAGTAACTGAGAGGATTTTAGTTAAAAGAGCAGCTGCATTTTCTATCCATTCACAGCCGATGATGTGTGTGCATTGTGAGATCCCTGCAGAAGACCATAAGATTTACAAATGCGACGCGAGGTGATTGTCTTCCACAGTCGCACCTTCACGACAAAATGCTTGAGAAAAGAGGCGCGTCTGGACAAATTGCCTCATTGACTTTGCTGTTCGCTTCAAGGGCGTTTGCTTCATCCTTACCTCTTTGTCTCCACAGGCTTGACTGGTGCAACGGAACAAAAACGTTGACACCTTGTTTCAACAAATGAGAAATGACAAATGCATAAATCATTCAGGCTCTGCCGCGTAGAGATTTCAGTTTGACACGGTCTCGGGCTGTTTGGTGGCTCTACTGATGGTAACTTTTTATGGAGGCCCATGAAAGGCTGGTGTGCTAGAACGGACATTAAAAGGCTCGTTAGATGTAAAAATACTAAACTGTATGTTGAAAGAGACTCAACTGCATCCCATAATGTTAAAAATGTAAAATCATTCTTGCATCCTTGCACTGAGTCATTACTAGTCAGTAATTTAAAAGTAATTGAGAATCAATAGACTAATGTGTGGAGTAATTCAATTTCTAACACATAACAGGCTCATTGTGTATTTATTGTCACTATATTGTGCTTGACCTCAATAGCAAAAGACTCCTTTCTGTATCAAAGGTTAGTTTTCCTCTGTGAACAGAAACAATATAAGAGATTTCCACAGAGATCCACTTATTAAATGATGATATATAATGGCACTGCAGCTTTGATAATAATGTAAACACAGCAACTCAAAGTGGTTTAACACTTGCTTTTTGCTTTGATAAAATGAGGAAAATACACATTAAATACACATTTATTTATTTTTTTACTAAACCAGAAAACGAAATGTTTAATTTGTCAGAAAAAGCTATCTCTCCTGGTTTCATTAGCTTGCAAATAAAGCAACATTTCAATTACTCTCATGGTGTGAGCGTGAGACGCAATTTCTGTAAATTCAATGTCTTGCATTTCCTCAAAAGTTGCTGTGTTTCCCAACAAGAGCAATATTCCTCGGATGCACTAATCTATCTTCAAGCCCATCCAATTATCCATTTAGCCAAACGAATAATTACTCGTCTGTGTGCCAAGAGTGTTTATTAGGATTCCTTACACACAAATTAAATTGCCCATAAACAATTTCTAGGAGCCATTAGAGCATCTCAAGAAATGATTCACTTAATGAGGGGGCGGGATGGGAATGTTCAGATGAGGAGACGGGGGGTTGTTGCGAACACGCAGCATCCAGTGACATTGGGGAAATAGACAATTAGATCTTGGCAAGCTAAACCGCTATACACTATCATGACGGCTTGTTTGAAATCAATATAATGAGCTACATGTAGAGTGTTGTAGCACTTTTTTTTTTTCCCACAGAAACAGATTGAAATAACTTCTCCCCCGCGCTGCAGCTCATGAACGAGTGCTCGTATAGGAAGCTGAGTTGCATTTTAAAGCAGAATTTAAAGGGTAGCGCGCACAGGTGGGTCTTGCTGGTGTTATCAAGCGGGCATCTTCCCGTCACTTAAGTCTCGCTGAAGTTGGTCCATGACGCCTCCAGAAGGCTAAACAGTGGGTGTGTGAGTGGAATAATGAATGTGTATAGCAGCTGTCCCTCATTTATGATGATTGATTTACCCACTCACTACCTTGCAGCTGGAGATGTGCAACACAGAATATATATTTGGACAGACAAAATTCTTCTGTAATAATGCAGTCTGCGTTCCTTTACTGGAGAAAAACAGAAAAGTCGGATAAGTGCATCAAAACTCATACTTATGAGCTATTTTTAAATCTGAGCTCAGTTTTACAAATTTAGGGGTCTAAATACTAAAAAGGTGCAAAAAGTTATTAAGTCGTTCTAGTAGATCAGCACAAAACTTGGTGGCTGCTGCAAAACAGGATGTGATGGCTGCTGAGTGATCTTTTGGGGCAAATGCACTCAAAAGTATGTCCACTAAAGGGGGTTTTATTGCCACAGATCAGCTCTGATTGTTATTTTAAATGGTTGACAAGATTATGGGAAGGATCCCTGCAGAGAGAGACCCTTTCAAACAGCCTTTTCCTGAAACTGAATGTCAGCTGATGGGACGTCCATCACACCAAATAATCAAAGTACAGGTCAAAAAACTGTTCTCTAAAGATGGTTTCTGTCATTTTAGGTTGTTATTATCACTCTGGTGTGAGTTCAAGTGTTCAGTTTTTAGTTTTTGATGCTAAAAAAAGGAGGTGAAACATCATGATTGACAGCTAACCATAACCCACGTGCAGTAGGAAGAAATCAGACCCTTCATCTGTCTTTTTTTACCATCACTGATTTAAACTCATCCTTTAAAACACCAAAGTCACACAATTAACACAAACCAACTGATAGACCAGCAATTTCCCTCTGAAACGTACACATGTGAAAGTAATAAAAAGCCAAAAGTTGGAAACTCATCCCTCTAAAATCAGTCATTTACACTTGCAACTAATAAACCTAATGAATACTTAAGTTTGTACTCTGCAATAAATAAACTATGCACATTAATTCAGGGTCTTGCCACCCCTGCCATCGCCTCAGCTCTAAAACTTAAACTGTATGCTATCGGATCACATCTTCAGTGGAAAACCATCTGAGCAGTATACAGTATGTGTTTTTGAACTTTTCCCAAACAAACCTTGAAGAATAAAACTTTGACCACGAGAGGTACTGTCATAACTTATTCACCAGCAAGTGAGGACTCGTGTTTTGACACCTAACTTCAAAGTATCTGGATTCTATTTCATGTTGGCATTGGAGGGAAGTCAAAAGGATGCCAAATGCAAAATCTGTCACCGAGGTCAAAGCTTCTTCCCAAGATGACAGAGAGGTCGACAGAATCATTGTCAGTGCAGAGATACAATGCCACCTGTCCTTGAAATCCTGTTCTAAGCATTAGCTTTGTCTTTTCTATCCGCCATGACCAGCTCTCTTTTCTCTTTAGCTACTCTTTCATCTGTTATTTAATGGAGGGATTGCCGACATGAAAGACACGACCACTTTGCCTTTCATCACAATGACATCATCCTTCTGGCTACACCTGAGAACTTGTCTCATTAAAGTGAAATGCTGCATATTTATAAAAAAGAAAAAATCCTACATATCACCGCTGTTGTTGAGGAGAGTTTAATCAAAAGCCCTGCTTAGACATAAAGGTTTGGGGTATCATCAGGGGGTCTGGAGCTTCTGCACTGATAATGAAGTAGAGGCCGGATGTTTGTTTCTATCTTTTCCAAATGGAGTTTAAAATCGGCTTTATTCTGTAATACTGTTCCGGTTTTGATCCCGCACCTTTATTCACACAAAGTTCTCCTGCTGTTCTATATATCAACACCTGAATGACTACTCTCCCATCTGTGTCCTTTATATATGTTTGCGGTCTTTCTTATTATAATGTAATTCTATTTTTCAGTTTGTATTACTTTTTTTATATTTACTGCATCTTCCTCATCTTCCCTGTTATTCTCTGCTGTATCGCAGCATCAGTTTTTAGCTCCAACTCCAAGCGGGTTTTTAGCAGATCCCGACCTTGCAGTCCTCTTATCTGGATTTTGCTCTCTACTACTAAATTTATCTCTGAGGCACGACCCAAAAAAAAAAAACCAAACAACATTTCAGGGGATTCATATTTATTTTTAACTATCTGTGTGCTTAAGAAACACAGAAAAAAAGGGAGGTGGTGTTGGATGCGTCCTCTTAATGCCATTAGATACAAGGCTCTGACACGCAGTAACACTAACAGTTTCATTTCAGATTCTTTCATAAACCTTTATTAAAGAGAGATCCTTCAACTGCTGCACTGATTTTAACAGAAGTTCTCTCTCTTTTCCATTGAAGTAGTAATGTTTGGCTGTACTTGATCCCCCAGAGATTGTGGAAACATCTTCAATAGAACACCTGCCCTGATCAGTGTGCTTGACCTATTTCCCCAGCTTCTTTGCTGTAACCCTCACTCTGTACTGCTCGGGCTACACAGGAGCGGTAATCCCATTGACACTAGCAGAGACTGATGTAGTGCACCTGTGATCTGGTTATCTTGCTCTTGCCATCTCGATCGCAGATAAAGCTGGCAGCAAACCGGCGAGCTTCTTGTAGGAGTTACAGGGCTGTCATAGATCACTGACTAGTGATCAGCTAAGTGAGCTTTTAACTGGATCTTGTTAGGGATAACATTGCATGGCAGGGATTAATGATGCTGATAATTGATGCAGTGAGGGAGGTAATAGATATTAACTTAAAAGAGTGCTTAGCATCTAAATATCATTGTGGTAGAGACGAAGAAAAGACCATGACAGTATAGTTAAGCAAAACAGTATGTATGATATTATATTATGTTTAGCTTGTGCAATTTATTTGAATATCAGAACAAAAACTAAAGCAAAAGAAATAATAATATTTTCCCACTTTCATTTCTGCAAAAATCTTTAAATTAACAGGAATAAGCACAAAACAACAAGCAAATCAGACCGGTGAGGGCAGCTGCATAATAAAAAGGAGACATAAAGAAATTATAAAAGTACCCCGAGCATGGTCAATAAAGTGAAACAGCTAAACATAAACAAACTTAAATATTGATGGAGGAAGTAAATCTCCTGGGAAGGGAAAAGGCAAAGGCGTCTTCTGGTGCCTCTGCGTCTGTCTGAGCTGCAGCGAAGCCCAGGGAGGTTCTGCAGCTATAAAAGATGGGAGGCAGTGAATGCAGTCGCTATCATAGCTCGGCCTCCAGGTGCTTAACTCGTTTTTTTTTTTACTCATTTTAAAACATAATGTGCACTTTGTTTTATCACAGTAATGCAACTCAATCCGTGCAGGAGTTGTCCACTCATTCAATTAATCGATTTTGCTGTCATCAGCCTCTCTCTCTCTCTGCAAGCGTGCTCGCTCTGTCCTTTGCAGTCTCTCTCTCTCTCTCTCTCTCTCCCAGCTCTCTGTGGGCTCTTGATGGCAGTCGGACGGTCATAGCCAGGCCCAGCAGGTATTTAGGCTTTCAACGGCTCAGGATAATGCGCATCTAGTGCATGAAGCTAAAAATGTAGCTACTCAAGCCTCCCTAATTCATTTAGCAAAGCCCAAGGAGGCTATGCAAAATCCATCAGCTGGCGGAGAGAGTTCAGACGGGAGCGCGGCAAACAAACTGCCTCCAAGACGCTGAGATGAGTATGTGGAAGAGTTTTAATCCTCTGTCACAATGACTGCTTCCAATCAGATAAGCACTGCAAGGACACATAGTCTGAGTCATTGTAAAGGTACATAAGAGGAAAAGAAAAGGCAGAGGAGCTGATCAGTCTGTTCCATCAGATCTGGTCCTTTCTGTTTGGATTTTGCGGTGAATTTTGCCGGTTCTGGAGCTTTTTCTGATGGTTATTTTTTCTCTGCCACAGTCAAGCAGGTTGCATCTCTCTGCACAAACCCCTCATCTTTCTTGCTAAGGAAACCAGGGCAACCACCTTCTGACAACTCCCTCGACTCTCCTGGCTTATAGAGTCAGACAGCGAACACATGCATACACACAGGCACACGCCAACACATACTGTAGGTGGTGATAGACAACTAAGAGGTGAACACGTTCACACACATACAGTGTAAGGTGAGAGACGTGCACTCATGCATAGAGATGCTGGCAGGCAGATAGATAAGCAAAAAAAAAAGCAAGACGCAGACAAATGTGCTGCAAATGCAATTCATATTTTACTGTTTGTTGTTAATCACACAATCCTGTTAGCTGCAAAAAAAAAAAAAAATGCTTCTGTCAATGTGACAAAAAATCTCTGTACCATTTTAAATGAAACAAATATTTTCTATTTTCTCCTAAAATCTATTTCCAACTTGCTGTTATTCAGTTCACAACTTCCAGCGTGGCAGATTTTATTAAAAATTGATTGAGGCTTGTCTACCCAGATGCATTTGCTCAGCATTAAAGAAAAATGCCATCTGCAAACTTTTTTATGTATTCACACTCAAACTAAATTTCTCTCTCACAGCGACAGAGGTACTGAGGTATTGTCTTTGACTGATGTGCTGTGGCACGAGTTGTCTTCGGCTGACATGAGGACTGCAGAGGGTTTTGACAGTGTTCACTCTAAATATCCTGCTCCAAGTGGAGCTGATCAGAATAGACGCCTCTCTTAGCACTGCTAGGCGAGCTCCACATCACAGTCTGTCACCACTGTCAAAAAGTGGGGATTGCAGTTTGGATGCTCACTTTACAGCGTGGCCATGGCCTACAACATCTTGTTAAACTCTTAAGTATGTCAGTTTTTCTTTCCTCGGACCAGGTTTAAAGCACAGGGAAGAACAGCTGTTATACACACAGTTGAAAGGGTAAAAAATATATTGAAGAATGAATTGACTTTGGTTTGAACTGATGTCAAAGATATCTTCTCCAGCAGTTAAGGTACATATTAGTCAAATCCTGTTTGTTTTTATTTAATGTGGGGTGACTATCACAGATAATATAATCTGCGCAATATGAAGGATGACTGGTTCACCTTTTTACCTGATTTTCCACTCTTAGATTGCTATTTTTTCCTAAAATGAATACTGAGCTCAGCAGCTACCACTTTTACATCAATGATGATGTCATCACTGCTGCAGACCACTTTCTGAAAGTCCGAGATGCTGACTTCTGCTAGAAGGGATGCCTATGCTCCACAACTGCTGGACTGAGAGTGTAAATGTAGGAAGGCCATTAACTCACTGATCACAACCTCCATCTGTAGATAAGAAAATTAGGAAAAAAGGCTAAAAAAAAACAACCTTAAGTTGGGGAAACGTGGAAGAAACCTGAGAAAGAGCAACCAAAGAGAGATAGACATGCAAAGAGACTAACATAGGGAAATTACAGTATGGACAATCAGAAAGTTAAAATTGACAAAAAATTATAAATATATTTGCAAAATAGATCCAGGAAGATATTAAATGTGTTCAGGTGTACTAAACAAATTATGGTAGAGTAAATGGTCAGATGTTTTGTTTGAAGTTGAGGATTTTTATCATCAGTGAATCTTCATCAGTGAACTTGAGTTATTGTTACAGCAGTAGTTTGGATTTTTTCACCAACCCATGTTCTGCTCCAAAAAGGAAACTTTTTCCTATATGAGCCAAACGAAACCTGGATTTATGTTACAGTGTTTTAATAGAAACATTTTCAGTTTCTAACATCCCGCCTCTCCTATGAGTTAGAGGTAAACTGAACAACAATCCACCATATTGTGTTTATATCAACAATTTATCATCATGACTGAAACAAAGGTACCAGCTCTAAAAAGAGGTGGACTGTTGTCATAAAACTACTGGTATCTTCTGTATTTGCATGCATCCCTGTTTATTATCTCTTTTCATTATTTCACCTCACTTTTTCCTTTTGTTCGATTCAGTTTTAAAATCTTAATCTTGTCACAACAACTTTTTCTGCCGCTGTTAAACACTCTTTTATCTAAAGACAGCCAAAAGGTAACTCACAAAGTACAAGCCGCACTCCTGCTGAGCCCTCTGGTGATAACAGCCTCCCAACATTCAGGCACTTACAATAGATGGTGTGAATTAGTAAAAAAGTTACAGAAGGACAGAACGAGTCATTTGGGGAAAAGGACCTCGTAATAATGTCATTAAGCAGAGGGGAGATGAGAGAAGGGACAAGCCCAATATCCCAATCTATTCCCTACGTTTTGCAGTGGTTTATCCCCCAAGGCGCCTTGATTGGGATTCTGCCCCGGCGTTAAGCAGCTGGGCAGGATGACCGGAGAGAGCTCCCATCAACACTCAGGTGAAGTGAAATCTCAGACTGACGGAGCTCTCCCTGGTGGCTCGACAACATGGCTAATGGCCTTGCTCGGGGGCCTGCCCAGGCATAGCTTGTCGATACAATTCTCTTCCGTTTTGCCACTTGCCAGTTCCCATCTGGAGCCTATTCATGAACTGAGATGGTGTGTGTACCTTTCCCATGAGGTCACCGCCTGTCTCCACATAACACTTAGCCCCGGTCCTCTTCCTCCACATCCCCTCTGGTCCTCTCTCCTCTCGCTCCACTGAGCTTCTCCTCATTGTGACAGGCCATACAGTGCAGTGAATTACAGGGAGTCAACTTGCTCTTTACTGTAAAGGGTTGCACTTCTAAAAAAAAAAGTGATTAAAGTGCTGCTTTGGATCAGGATTTTCTTTGAGGCGACTGTGGTTCAGGAGCTCGGGTCGTCTTGTTATCAGAAGGTTGCTGGTTTGATCCCCGACCCTTCTGGTCTACATGTCAAAGCGTCCGTGGGCAAAAAAACTGAACCCCAAATTGCTCCAGATGGCTCTGCCATCAATGTGAGTGTGTCTGTGTCTGATGAGCAGGTGGCACTTTGTATCCAGCCATTAGTGTATGAATGGGTGAATGTTGACATGCAGTGTGAAGTGCTCTGAATGGTCAATAGACTAGAAAAGCTCCGTATGAATGCAGTCCATTTTCCATTTTATTTAAGGTGAGACAAATTTGCTTCCAGCTGTGAACCGACTCACCTCCTTATACCCTTTACACAGTTTAATCTGACTTTGACACTTAAAATTGTGTTTTTTTTATTTGATCTATTAAAGCTAGTGATTGTTTCCTTCCTTTTAGAACTGCAGAGTGAAACAGCAAATTAATACACAACAGAAAAGACGGCATGTTGATAAACTATGAAAGACATAAGAGTGTTTAAAGAGGATCTATTTAACTGCTGTAACAGGGTCATTTATACAGTTGTAATATTAAGTACTATAATTACACAAAATTAGTTTCTGTTGTTATTACCTGACATGCTTAGACCTCCATAGTAAATATGTGGAACATTTAATACTCAGTTTCTGTACCCCTACGTTCACCCTTGGGGGTAACCCTCCTAAAAAAGGGGTGTCTCCCGCCTTACCTCTCCCCTTTTGTTGTTGTACTCCATGGGGGTGGTAGGCGTCATTGCTCTCGCTGTAACGTAGGTGTTTTAGTGCTGTTAAGCTATGTTTATAAGTCGATTTTTCAGCCTAAACTTGTTGTATAATATTTTAACATGTTCCTGTGTCACTTAATTTGTGTAGGGGCTCGAGTTGTGGTAACAGGATTGACGGAGGATTTTGTTTTTACCTCTTGCTGTCAGGTATGTTTTCTGTGTTTTATTGCACTTCATTGAATATGGCAGCTTCCCTTTTGTTGTTGTACTCCATGGAAGAGGGGCTCGAGTTGTGGTAACGTAATTGACGGAGGATTTTGTTTTTACTTCTTGCTGTCAGATGCCAGAAATAAACGAAGACCGCCTCCAAAAATATCCACGGTTCGGGCCTTTTTCATCACAACACAATGCAGACAACACTAGAAACCACCGGTTACATGTGGACTGTTGTTTTTAGCATGATAGCCATGCTAGCTCCCACAGTTTATGCTTAAAGTGTCTGACCTATTAAGCTTCACCTAATTGGAGTAAATCTTTTCAAGCAAATTCCAGTCTGATTACACCGTTACATCTGCACAGCAGTCTAGTGTTTGCAAGCATTGGCAGGCTGTGTCTGAGGGTGTGCGTTTGTGTTGAGTTCAGCCTCTGAATGAACTCAGCACTCACCAGATACAGGAGTTTTTTCTGTTTCCCTGCAGTCACTCTTATTTTTATGCATGTCCTCACATTACAGACATGAAATACAGTATGTGTCTCTTCTAGTCAGCCGTCGTCAGAAAGAGAGACTCCATGGTACCTTGATGTTATGCTGCTGCAGAAAGGTCAAAAAGTGCAGCTTAAGATGAATCTTTTTAATCCAAAAGTTTAAAAAGTAAACTCTTCCTGCTTGTAAACAACTCTGAACTTCAGGTGTTTATTTTTTTTCAACTCTGCACACTTGGCTTTCTCTTCCAGAGCTTCCTATCTGTTAGCAGCTATCTGTTGATGAGCAGCAGCTCCGTCCCTCTGATCTCCACATAATTCTGTTTTCAGGGGTTGTATATTTTTGGCTCTTGAATATGTAAATGACAACATGTCACATACATTTCCATCTATGCATTGCCTTTCTTTGTAATCGCTCTGCGTGAAGCGCTCGCGTTGCTCTCTGTGTGAACCCACCTTTATGGGTCTCTGTAATCACTTCTATGTTTACTGGCCTTGAGACAAAGCTTTTAGATCAACTGTTGTCAGAAATGGAGGAAAGAAATTACAGTCTTCATTCTTTGCATGAATATGCTGCTAAAGTTCAGCCGACTGATATGAGGAAACCAAAAATGAAACCTAAAGAGTAAAACCAGCCATCTTTTCATAAACCAAAGTAGTTTTGGTGCCTAAAATTAACCAAACTGTGATCAGTACTCAATAGAAACCGTTTAGACTGGCTTTCTGCTTGGAGAAGTGCATGCATCGCACACAAACGCTGAAAGGGTCTGTCTGACGTCAAAGGGCTTAAAAAAAGCTAAGATGAGAATGTATTGAAATTACCACCATCCCATCCCAGCTGCAGTAAAGAGATATCCAAAACCTCTGACCAGCGCTTGTAGTGCATGCACACACAGCGTCCACGTCAGATGTCCAAATACTAAAAGCATAAAAAGGAGGCTGAGTGGCCTTCAACAACCTCATGTTAAAAAATAATAATAAAAAAATGGTCATCTCTTTTCAGAGTGTCTTCGCCTGTGATCCACCAAAACATACCATCCATAATAAAAAACAAAAACTTTGTAAGCTGCCACAAGTCAAGTGCTGAACAGCAGGAGGCTGTCAGACAGCCGGGCTGAGGAGGTTATGGTTTCCACTCACCCAGTCAAAGTGCATATTCATTCACGCCGCTTCGCTCTGGTTCAGCACTGAACTGTTCAACTGTGTCTCAAGGGTGAGCATCAGACAGGCATAATTTCAAGGCCATGCTCTGTTGCTCTTATTACTATTCGGAGCCATATTTACCTGTTTAGCTGAGAGAAGAAAGTGAGCGAACAGCCAAGACTGAAATAATTGTTTGATCAATTTAAACAACAGCGACTTGTTTCAGATTTTGTGTTAGAACCTTGAAAACTGTGATCTGTAAATTTTTGACGGCAAAAAATAAATGATTTATGGAAAACATCTTTTTTCAGACCAACTCTATGACCTTTTTTCAGAGTCCAGAGGCCTGAGCATCTGCCAGCATACATTGAGCAGATAAACACAGAGACACCCTGAACACACACACACACACACACACACACACACACACACACACACACACACACACACACACACACACACACAAATACAGACAAATACAGTGCTGTTTCCATCACTGTAGAGGAAT
>JAQMCX010000009.1:7922844-7978433 GCA_029814765.1 Acanthurus leucopareius | reverse complement strand
AATCCCTCAAACGATGAAGCTAAAACATGTTTGTTGAAAACAGGATTTTGGTCTGAGAGGCTGAAAAGTTAGCATTTATGGAGATTCTCAACTTCTGCTTGGACTCAAAATCACATCAAGTTAATTCTATTCAAAGGGATTTTAATTTGGGAGTAACTTTACTTTTATAAAGTAATCAAAGCTTTCAGGTGTGTTTATGTTCAGGAAGAGAAAATGAAACAAACAAACAAAGAAACAAAAGAAGCTTAAAGAAAACAAAGTAAGAAACAGGAAGCAGCGACAACAACAGCAGGATTTATGAGCAACACGTGCAGCCGGTGTGTCAGTCTGCAGGTTTATGTGCACACACACACACACACACACACACACACACACACACACACAAATTCATACCAGTGAGTCTCTACTGACTGGTCATGTGTTTCTTTAGAGCATAAAGGAAGATGAGCAGACTCAGAGAAACCACATGCAGATGCAGGAAAAACACCAAAACGTTGATGGCAACAGTTTGTAATCCTGGTTTGTTGAACTCAGATGAAACCTCTAAATGTTGCTCTGTCTACTGAAGTTCTTGTCTTCACTCCTCTCTAATTTCACATATACCCATTCAAGCACTTTGTTGAACTCATAAATAAGAGAAATGGCCCAGTAGAAGTCCTCATTTGTACAAAAATCATTTTGCTTTTACACATACAGTGTAACTGTACCCCATACTCACCCCTTACCTACTTATTTCTATTGGTTGTTAACTGTTCAATTAAAATTACATTGATATTAACTTTTATTTGAATACAATTTAAAAGCCCAATGAGGTAAAATTAGCCAGACATATTCCATTTTATAATCATCTGGGGCCCTTTTTACACCAACTGACCATAGATAAATTGTGAAGAGTTTTATATATATATAAGAACCATATTGGGAAAATCCACCTGAGTCAGGGCTGAAGTCAGTTCACCTCATCATATTCACAGGTAGTTAAATACGCTCAGAAACACCCCACTGCACCTCGTACAGACACACAAGATACCTTTAAGTGTCTTTATGAGACTCACCAGACTTTTAACCAGCGTCACTAAAAACCCATATGTGGCAACAGTAGATGCTTAGAGCAGGAAGATGTACTATAAAGGGGGATGGATGAGTGAAACACAGGAACTTTACTCAGGAAATCAGGGTCTGTGTCCGGTTTGAGACTAAAACTCCACTGTGACCTATTTTACCTTACAGAAGGTGAACTTACATTACAGCTTACACCCCAAATGTAATGTAAGGTACGTAGTTTACTCAACTTACGTTATGTACATCAACAAACTTATTTTGACCTAAACCATGAACTTTTCCAAACCCAACCAGGTGTTTTTGGTGTGTGTGTGTGAGACGGTGAGGGATGTGACACAAACATTGTTATTTGACAACCTGCGAATGAGAACTGTTCAAAGCTCCAGTCTTTCAGTTCATACCCACAGGTCTCTTCCCAGATTAGAGCATCCTGTACCTGACACACACACACATCAGCCATCGGGGAGTCAACGCACCGCCCATGTGGTCGGTGGACACACAAAGTGCACCACATCAGTTTTGAGTCATTGTGCAGCTCTGTGGGCCCCCAGCCTCTGTGTCTCACACCCACAGGTCTCTCGTTGGTCCACAAGTCTCTTCCACTTCAACTGTACTTCAGGCAGAAAACGCCACCCACCAGCTACGCCAGCTGCCAAACAGTAGGTGGTGGGAAGTACAACAACACCTCAAAACACAAACCACAGTCACACAGCCGCATAGGTCCCCTCTTGGTGCTAAGTCAGGACACAGGGAGAGACCTGGTGTCATTTGTAAGCATAACTTCCATTATGTCCACGCAAAAAAAGTCCCATAAAGCACCAGTGAACTGATATAAACACTTCTGTGCAAACACAAAGTTCTTTGTCGGAAAAATATTATTGCTGATTTCAAAGAAGAGACATTTAAACAGCTTTCTAAGAACATTTTACACAAAATATCATAGAAAACACACAGACCAAAACACAGAAGCCATACTGACTTGAGCTCTTTTTGCACACTAGAAAGCAACGGCCCATTAACATCACCCACAGGCAAATCCTCTGCCAGATGTGTGTCTCCTTCCATCTGTGGAACAACACCATTTATGATGCAGTAACCAATTATAGAAGGCAGAAGCTTGTCAGGGGCAACGAGCTCCGGTGACCTCTGACCCCGCAGCCGATTCGTCTGTGCCTGCATCTTAATATCCAGAATGCTGCTGCAGATCACTGCTGCTTTGACATTCTGACACTTAACTAATTTTCCTTCACTGTTCATGCAAAAGAAAAAGTTTGTTTCCAGCACGCTGTCAGCAGGGACTTTATTAGAGGAGCAACACTTTGGTCATGAACTTTTATCAGGAGTTACATTCGTATTATGAAACAACAACACTTCTAGAACCAGGATGGCATGTGTCAATAATAAATACACCATTATGATATAAAAAAGATCTTTGCTTTTGAGGTTTTTGTCTTTGCAATGACCTCAGAAAAGGGGGTCGGGAACCAAAACACATCATATTACAGAAAGGATTTGCAAACTTAATTTTTTTCTTCAGACTGTTTTCTAGATTGTCTGCTCACTTTTAATTTACCTATTAAACACAGACAACATCTAAAAATTAATTACAGATGAAAATGACAATCATATACATTTGCAACTACAGTTTCTGGTGAGTTAAAACAGTATCTATCTAAGATACTAGCTTGATATTTTGTGCAGATTTATTATTTACTTCACATGACCTCAAGTGACTTTTCCATCCTGTGTTTATTAATGGTTTTTCTGAAAGATGTGAAAATTTTCCAGTTTGGATCTTACACTGGGACTGGTTGTTTGCTCATTCTGCCTCTTTCTATCTCACTTGAATTTGGTATGATCCATCTGATCGACTCTTCCCTTTGCATTATTGTACATATTTAACCGATACGGAATAGAAAACTCTTTATTTCTTACTTAATGCCAGAAAATAACCACCAAACAATGTTCAGATCAATTTAGAGCTCTGTGTGTTACTTCATGTATTCGTTCACTTGTTAACTTTACTATTAAAGAGCCTTACTGTCACGCATGTACCAATAATTGGACCTCAGATGCTGGAAAAGCTTGTCGTTAAAAAGTCATGATGACACCAGAGACTCTCATCACCATGTGCCACATGTCATGGAACAGAGACTCAGTGGTGAGCTGTCAGAGAGTCACTGCTGTTCTCCTGGTCACTGCTGTCATCATGACGCGGCTCACTGAGGGCACGGTAGGCAAAATGCTCACACTGCTGCCAAAACGCCACAACACTGGTGGCTCCTCCAGGCCGGCGGTGATTTGCTCAGTGCAGGACGGGGGAGGTCTCAGCGGGAGGTGGGTGTAGAAAGATCAGGACTGTGACTCTGGAGTTCAGGTTTTGCATCCAGACTCGTGTGTGTGATTCATTTCAGACAAGAAAAGTGCTTTATGTGAAGTCATGAAGGTGAAGATTTCAGCTGAATATTAATACACGCGTGTCTTAAGTCGCTGCAGAATGTTTCTGTATTAAAACAGTCCCATTTCTTTCTGGAACTTTAATTGTGAATATCTGTCAGCGACTTTAAAAAGGAAAAAAGTTTTAATAATGCTGTGGTCGCTATGAATGCATATTTTGGCAGAAGACAAATTTCCAGGAGACAGGATTGGAAGAGGAGAAGAACAAAAGACAAATTCCCTTTTCAAATGTTTCTCTGTGAGCAGCGGGGACGAACAAGAACAAACTTTTTTATGTCTTTATTTACCTTTTTTTGCAGCTCTACAACATCGTGTTGCTTATGTTTAAATTAAATCTGATCAAAGCACAGCAGCCACATGCGTTGCAGCATTAGTCAAAAAAACCAACAGAATACTGTGGAATCACAGCTTTGCAATTGCATAAAGTTCATGCATGTTAGTATTGTTGTATCTGATGCTCACAAACAACAGCTTTCCACAGATATATGTCTGATCAGGCTGTTCAAACATCCACCCTTTTCATGTGAAGTGTAAAGGGCGGATGCTCATATTCCTCCACACTTGGCGCTGCTGCTTCTGTCTTCCTGCCAGCTTCTGCGAGGTAGAGGGAATATTACAAGGCTCTTTTTTTTTTTTTTTTAATGTTCTCTCTAAATCCTGTGGGGAAATTACCCAAGCCCGGTCACCACCGTTTGTGACAGATGGAAAACCTTTCCAAAGGGATTATAACGCCCTAGACTTGCTCTCGTTCTCATTTCTTTTAAAGCCCAGGTATCAGTTATCTGTCAGCCGAGCTCCGGATTGCCTTGACAGAGGTGCACATGTCTCTGCTCGCCCCTCGCCGGAGAGCGGATGAAATTCCCCGTTATGACCTCTCTGTCTCTGCCATTCACAGCTGTCAGGCAACACAATGACAGGAGGGTGACATTTGAAATGCACCTTGATAGTGCACAGTTGGGCCTTGTTACCACCATCAACCCCCTGCCCAAGAAAAGGCTTTACAATGTGGCACATTCACAATTGCCCCTTGAAATGGGATTAAGTTTTAAGCACACGTGGATGACACAGTTTGAAGGGGAAACTGATGGAGTGCTGTATTACAGGGGATGTTGTGGACTTTTCTTTTATTGAGACAGAATGTACTGATGGGAATGTATGGTTAAAGCATCAATGAGTTTGAATCAAGGCTGCTGTCAGCATGGGGGGGGGTTGTTCATTGTCCTGCAGCCAAAAACATGTCCAGAAAATGTTTGCTTTTGTTTGAACATTAAACAAAACTGAGGAAAAAACATTAAAAATGCGGGAAACAAATACAAACATGTTCAGAATGTTTAACACAGATTTAATCCAATAAAGGAAAATTGCAATTAAAGCAAACAACAAAGAAATACAGGAGAATTTATTAAAACAAAAGAATGAAACTGACAAATGCTGCATAATAAAAACAGATGTTTGTTTCCTCCACTGCCTGGATATTACAGTAACCTGAATCGGGAAGTATTTGCTTCCTGTTTTCCATGTGGAATCGCTGTTGACAGCTAATCAATATACAAGTGTCCCTCCCCACTGAAAATATTATCCTGTTTTTGTTCCACTTCATGACTGCACACCCACGCTGCTGTACTGTATGCACACTGTAGGGCTACCATATGCTACGCCCACCTCCGCCCCACAAAAAAACTCATACTTATTAAATGCATCAGATGCAGAAAAAAACATATCCAATGGCACTGAAATCTGATCTCCTTGGCTTCCATGAAAGAAGGGAATATACTGATGGGTACAGATAGTAAAAGTCATATGGAGCGAAAGCATTTCATAACATTTCCACAGGACGCTTACAGCCTCGCTCCCTGTGGATAAGAAGCCATAATATAAGCTCCCTCTCTTTACTCTACATGACGCTTGGACTACATCAATGGATTTATTCCTAAGGATTTCTTACTCTTTAGTATAGAACAGCCAAGAATACATTTTCCTTTCACAGCCATAATGAAAACTAGAATTTATTATAATGTAAGAGAACATCTGGTGTTGCAGAGACTTATTTCCTGATATTTACTGAAGGTATTTTTTATATCTGAGTACACATGTGCATATGTATAGTGATTATTGCAAATTAGGTCACAAAGGTCTTTTTCAACTATGAGAAGAACAGATGTTAAAATGTGATTCCTGAGTTCTGCTATTAAAGGTGAACAAGAAAAAGAGTCTACAGCTACATAAAGCTGTGTGAAAAAATCCTCAAGCACATCTGTATTTCGAGCCAAATGTAACATCAGCATGCTAAAATGCTCCCGATAACAATGCTACCCTGCTGATCTTTAGAGGGTGTAATGTTTACTGCATTCACCCTCTTAGTGTTTGGTATGTGGCACACAAACATTTGCTAATTAGCACCAAACACAAATCACAGCTGAGGCTGGTGGGAATGGCATCAGCTTTACAGATGTTTATTCAAAAAAGATGAACACTTTGGATTGCAAACCTCATTGGAAACACATTCGAGCTCAAAAATGGATATTTGAGACCAACAAGAGGGAGAACAAGGTCACATTAACTCTCAGTCAGTGACAGGCAAAAGTCAAAAGCAGGCAGGGGGAGAAAAAACAAGCAAACATATTTAGAAAAGGAGTGAAACTGAAGAGCAGAAGTCCGAAAAGAGCACAAACTGGCAGTAATGAACAGCTGGAATGTTAAAGACAGAAGCACAATAGATGATCTGACAGGAAATGAACGGAAATAGGGAGATTTATGTAAACTAAACGGTTGATGAGGAGAGTGGGAACAGGTGTGCAGGTAGGCGGGGGAGGTCAGGTGTTAGGGAACGGCAGGAACAGAGGTAACTGCAGGGCAAGAGGGAGTGGCAGGATCTGAAATGACAGGAGTTTTTATGGAGCAGGAAAGCAAATCCAATCGACCGGCATTTTGACAAGGATGTTCATTAAATTTACTTTAATTACTTTAATTTAATTTTACAGGAAAATGGCTTGTGGTGGAAACATCCTCATCCTTATGATGATGCCTCTGTAGCGTACGGCATCATATTGCTCAATTATTCTCCTCTCATCTTGAACCACTAATGTGCCCTTCGCATAGATTAGCCGCACAACTTTTAAAAACTGTCAAACCGGATGAAACGCTTCCTGAAGCAGCGGTGATGTGATGTGCAAAGCTTTGGGCGCCGTCAGTCACGTGATATTTCTTCATTTCACACGAGCTCCAACGCATTTTAATCAAACTGTGCACTTTACAGGAGTGTAGCAGGCTTTGGATACTGTATCATCTACTCAAACAAAAATGTTCAGAATGATAAATATCTGTAAAAAAAAAAAAGAATAACAATGCATTCAGCAGTTTGTGAGATATTTTCATCGAGGCTAAAGTGGAGGATCGACTGACAGAGCCGCTGCTCCGAGCAAAGTTCACAACCACTGAAGACTGCGCTTCCTGAAAAAGCAGTGTGACTTCTGGCTGTAACTTCAGATAAAGTCTCTGAGATGGTTTGAAACAGTAATTGATATCGATTCGACATCTCTTTCGTTTCAGGCTGCTGTTTTTGAAAAAAAAATGCAACCAATAAAACCCTGAAACACACACAAACACACACACACACACAACACACAGGTTCAAATACATACAGTATTTATCCGGTTTGTGTTATGACATTCCTTCGACACAGAGAGATTCACTTAAGAGCATTTCAGCCACAAACACTGAGGGACTGAAGAGAAAGACTGGATTCAAACTGGTGACACAAATATACAGCTGCTTGTCTGACCTGTGCGACTCCCACAATGCCACTGTGCTGTCGTTTTGTCCTGTGTTTTCTAGTGATTGGTTAAATCCATTATTTAACTGACTGTGGCATATAAGCAGGAAGAAATAGAGGATGTGCTCGACAGGATGAGCAACTAGCCTTGACCCAGGAGGGTTAGGAGACAATTCAATGCTTTGACTGAAATATAAAAAAAAAAAAAGAGAGAAAAACTTTAATGGAAGTCTTCATTGCTGCTCTTGTAAGCACTCACTTTTTTTTCACGCAACATAATATTCCCATTGGTTGCCAGACACTAATTCTAGACTTCCCACCAAATTGTGTGAGAGAAATGAGAAATAAAGCCTGAAGGAAGCTCATTTCCATATGTGGCCCCCCCCTTCGTCCCTAAACTGGCTGAGAGTAGAGACTGTACTCTGCAGTATATATATTCATTGTCTGCAGCTGCACCAGGGATGTAGCTATGCTTCCTCACATCTTTGACATTCATGTAAATGACATTTTCTCTTTCTCAGCTGCGTCAAACCTCCCAGGTCCTTTACTTTCTGCTCTCCCATTAGCCCCGAAGTAAGACAAAGGAATGATTTAATGCACAGAAAATCATTTGCAATTCTAAACTTTGCTATATTAATTGTATAGATAATACTGTAATGGTTATAGTTTAAAGAGCAAATCACATACCTTTCTTTCCTGAGGAGAAAATAGAGGCAATATTTGTCCATATAGAAGAAACAATTTACCATTTTGGGAAATAAACATATTTGCTTTTTTCTTTACTAGAACCACTTTAGGTCTAAAGTGTTCGAGTAATGTGCTGTTTGTTTCAAATACAGCTGGTTTAAAAACAGTGATACAGTGATGATATTTTCATGTACTCCTTTGAAAACAGTTTGCAGACAATGGCTTTGAAGTTTGACCTCATCAGCTTCACTTATTTGTGTAAATACATGCTTATTCTGTACTTGATGTAAGCAACACGTTTGAACAGAGGCAACAAAAGACCAGAAAAGATGTGAAATATTCTAAAAAAAACACCTATTTGGAGCATTTTGCAGGTGAGCAGGTTAACAGGTTTATTGATAACAGCAGATGGTATCATGATCAGGTTTGAAAGGTGCATCCTTGAAAAACTGGTTCATAGGCAAAGAAAAGCTGAAACAAATGATTGTATTTCTTTCATTACTATGCAGGCTTGGAAAACACCATAAAATAAACACAAAAACAGACACATTTTGCTTGCAGATGATTGTATTTTCTTATTTTTATTTTTGTTTTACACGGTATCCCAACTTTTTGGTTTAGACTTGTATGAATAAGCTCAAGTTGACACTCATCCAGCTTCTGAACATTCACACCATCACTCACAGACACGAGGATGCTCCTGATGTCCTCACTCTTTAGCAACAAACTAAGTAGATATTGCAAAATTTTTAGTTATTCCTTTAAAGCTTTTATTGAAGACTCCTGTTATAGCACCAGTCTGCTGTGTGTGTTTATCGACTTTTAATAACTGCTTACAGCTTGAAACAACCAACATACATCTGTGATTATCTTCTATTTAATCTGACTGGAAAACAGCATTAAGTGCATATTAACAAATCTTTCCTCTATGTCACTCTCTAATTGAAATACATTATTGTTAAGATTTAGGGGAGAAAAAAAAAACAGATTATCTCATGAGTACACCAAAAGCTCTGATTTTAAGAAGACATCTAAAAATTAAGTCTTTTAACTGGCCAAAACCTCAGAAAAAGCAGGGAGAAAAAAAAAAAAAAGAAAGCGGCGAGGAGGGTAATCTTTGGAGACAGGGTTGTAATTTTGCTAAGTGAGTCATCAAAGATAGCCATTTAATCCCAGATTTGTCCCAGACAGGAAGAGGGAATTCTTTTGATCAGGAAATGAGGTCAACACTGGGCCTCCAGAGAAACACCCAAATCCATTTTGGGGATTGAAGTCAATTCTGGGAATGAAAAGATCAACAAACGATCTATTTGTCAAATGCAAAGCCTGTGGTTATCTAATTAAGTTAAATATACACAAAATGGGGCTATTGCTGTGCGGTAGCCACGACTCTGGGAAGGATTTTTTTTTTTAAGAAATTCAAATTTTTGTTCACATTTTAGCCATCAAAAGATAAAAAGAACAACCCTCCAGCCAGTTCCTCAAGAGGCCTTCGTCACATTTTTTTTTTTAATCCCGGTGATTCAGTTTAGGAGCAAATTACGTTCATTATTCATCCATCAGGACGCGCCCGTCTATGTGCTGGTGACCACGCGGACGCAGCCGCCTGGTTACGTTTTTAATGTTGTTGTAAACATGCTTTATAACGCTCACTGTTGCCATCACTCTCTCGCATGCAGAAATATCACAGCTCCGACGGCTGCCCTCTATTATTGAATAGAAAGAGAGGGAGAAAAACTGCAGGTGGTTGGCGTTTAATATTTAAGAGGTTTCGCTGGATTCCTGCACCTGCCTCGCATACTGAAAGAAAACCCAGGATTTCTCGGCGGACCTGGCCCGCGCACCCTGTGGCCTCCACGCCGCCCTCCATCCAACAACCCCCATCCCCCACCCCACTTCCTCACCAACCCACCCCACCCGGCACATCTCTCGACCAAACCTAGCCTCTTCCACACAGCCTGGTTTTTTTTTGCACCCAAACACTTCGACTTCATGCTTTATTCATTTTCCATAACATGAACATCACAAGTGAGTCTCTGTCTGTCAGCCACTCTTCGGATTCTGGGATTAATGTAGATCCCGACCAACAAAAAGGGATTCAGTAGTGGATGATAATGGATAGCTGCTATTTGCATTGTAATATGAATTCATTGGATCTGTTTATATCCAGGAGACAGAGGCCTATTTCAGCCCTTTTTGTTTCTGTGGAAATGTTTCCTCCAGATGAGCAATGGAGATAGAAGTGTCCTTGTTCATCTTGATGTTTATCATGATACCAACGCATTCCTTTTTTTTTTTTCTTTTCTTCTCTCTCTGACAAATCAGCTGCAACACTTTTGCACCAGCATTTGGAAGAGAAATGCCGGCTCGCTCCCTTAGGACCCCAAATTTTCTGAGGCTTCTCGGTTTTTGTCCTCCCCACGACTCCCAGCAGGGGAGTTTGCAACGTTTTATGCTTAAAATGAAAAGAGGTGTCATGAGGCGTCACTAAATGCACGGAGGAATGTGTTTGATTGCTTCACATGAGGGGCTGTTCTCGTGTCTGTTTGGTGCCTATCACTTGCTGCCGGTTCGCCTCATCATAAATAATGCAGCCTGCATCCTGCCCACCCAACAAACACCTAAATGAAGACAGCCTGCATTGCAGATTCTCAGAATGAGTAAGGTTACTTCAAGGAGCCCGGCGAACACCCCGAATGAGAAAACAGGGGACGTTTGACGAGGACGCCTCTGTTTGAGGGCGGTGTTTACAAATATGTGTATTCTTGTTGGAATGATTTGTGTGTGTTTGTGTGTTTGTGTGTGTGTATGTGTTGGTGTCAGCATGCTTGTGTGCACATGTACCTGCCTGTGTGGGTGGAATAAATAAAGGTACCATACATATCAGGGGGTAGTATGGAGGCAGAACAGAGAACTCTATGGGTGAAGCCGTAAGCCTGTAAAATACAGTATCTCTATCTCCAAAAATATCATGTTTTCAGGGGGAGATAAGATTGGCAGAAAAAAATATGTGATGACAGTTATCTTCCACATAAAAGTCGACTCAAGCAATGCTCCAGAAAAACTTGTGGCTGAGACATTCCAACAATCGAAAATCTGCTTCCCCTCTACTTTTAATCACTGGAGTTTCTGATGAAACACCTTAGCTGGAGGCGCGTCAGTGCCTGTTAATACCGGGAGTAAAGACAAACCAACGGTTCTCTTGCTGCAGCATACCAATGAATGGCTGAAAGTGTAAACAGGAGCAGATATAAACGGTGGTAATCCATTCATTCGTACATATTCATGGGCCGCAGTTACAAATGTTAGTTAGTCATCATTATGGGCTCATTGGCTTCTTATGTCAGAGTAAGTTATTGGCAAAACTTAGGCACTGACATGCATCGTTGATTGTTAATAAGCCATTAATAAACGTTTTCGAAATATTCTGTTGAGTCTGTGTTATAAATGGGCTCCAGATGGAGGAACAATAACTGGTTGGATTTTAGATGAAGTAAAAAGCTGGAAAAAGATAAAGTAAGCTTTGTGTTGGAGGAGGATGAACAGTTCCAAAAAAACTTACAAAATGCCTTAAAGAGTGCCTTGTTAAAAAGTATAAAAGTATAGATGAATTAAGTGTAATTGAGTGGGCAGTTTTTATTTCAATTTTGCCATATTTATAAAAAAATGTTGTTTACACATAAAATATACGGACAGAAATATCTTTTTTTTGTCAAATCTGGGGAATTAAACACCCGGCATATCAAAATATGTCCTCACAGTGATGCTAAAGTCATATAAAAAGCCAGTATTTACATTAAGAAGACCTGTTCATTCACTCATGTTACCCAGCAGAGACCTCACACCCTTAATGGAATTAAAGGTATAACAATGGGATATAAATTAATATAGTTTTTCATATCTGCTCAATAATGCCACATTGCCCACCCTTACAATAGGATAAAAACTCATATTAATACTTCATTATGCTGCTTAACGTCTGTTCTTGACTTATATGACTTGACAGCTGCTGCACTCAGTCGTCTGTGTCCTGTGACCAAATGTATTTTCGTCATATTGCGGCCTGAGCTGAAAGCTAACTTAACCAAAGCACTTACAAAACATCAGTTTAATTTATCTTCTCCCCAAGGATGCAAACATTTCACTCCTAGAAAGATTCAGATGTAAGTCACATCAAAAGTCATTTGAATGACTGGTCAGTCGCTCTGTTCTGATTACCTGGAAGTCGAAGAATACTTGACAGATTGAAAGAAGCCTCATGTTTGTAAATGGGAAACACCTGAAAGGATGGGGAAGTTTGCACTAAAAAAGAGGAGATTGTGTATTAAACATTCATCTTATAGTGGTCTCAATGGGATCTTCTTTAAGAATTAGCAAATTAAGATTGTGTGGATTCAGTTCTTTAGGCTACAGAGACTAGTAGGTAATGTTTCCCGGTTCAGCTTTATTAAGAAATAACAATGTCTCACCGTGTTTACAGGCTAAAGACAAGCTGTTTTAATCATCTGAGAAACAGCAGTGAGCCAATTTCTCTACTGTTCTAATTTCAAAGTGAAATGCCTGGAGTTTAGCAGAGCTGGTGGGAGCCAGAGGTTTGAAATTCATTGAGCTGGCTGGAGTTTGTTGGGTTTTTTTTGAAGATGTGATCTCTTTCCTCCTGATACAACAGAAGCTTCTGCAACTGAGTTGAGTTTATGAGCAGCACAGGGTCCCCGCGGTTCAGAGCATCCCAATATGTTAACCTCAATGAAAAGTGGATTAGACATGGGTGAGCGAACGCCCAGTCAAGCATTTACACATACAAAAAAAAAAAAATCAAGATGGTGGACTTTATTTTACAGTGAATGCTTACCTACCGAATCAATATTCTCTAAGTGCACCTACACATTAGCGAGCAGTCTCCGCATTAAATTTGTTACCCTCAATCAAAAGCAGATTATATAGAGGTCAATGACTACCTTGTCGGCTGCCAGCGGTCCATGTTGGAAATAATGGACCGCTCAGTAAAATGACAGACACAAACAGCATGATGCATGAGACTTACACGCTCAGCTCGATCCGTGCAGGCCTAATTGAGAGTCAGGTGATTAATAAGGCAGAACACAAGAAAAACTGCAATCCTTTAATAGTGTCGTGTTTGCAGGACGACACCCACCCTGCTCTGCCTGGGAAACAGAGAGAGAGAGATGTATGTGGTGACGAGTGAAATCTAATGAATGACTGCTCAGATTTTTAATTGATGACGGTGGCAGCGTTGGTCTGTGTTACGCCGTTTTAACATGTGCTCAGTGTTGGTTGGTTACACTCTGTTTACTGTCTCTTGAGTGCCTCCACTAGACATATTCCACGCTACTGTTCTCTGTAATACAATCCAATTTATAGATAATTGATTCTGGGATATTTTCCATCTAAGTCTGCCTTCTGGGAAGCAGGCGAGTGGTCTCACAACTACTGAAACAGCTTCAAGACATGAATGGTGGAGCTAAGAAACACTATCTTTGCCTGATTCATTCGAACGATTTTCTTTTTCACCCCCCCTCCACCCCCCTTCTCCTGACAAAGAGATGTGATTTAATAAACTTTACAATATGCTCCAACGAGCGATGCAACAGTTTCACAGGATTCTGGTTTAAAGCTCGCCAGATGTCATCCTGGCAAAGATCAAGCCACAGAGCATATAACTTGTTATGGTCAGCTATTATGCATTTGTGATGTGCAGCATAAAGCCGCCGCGTGCAGCACGGACTGCAGAGCGTTTTATCAGCATGTCAATCCACTGGAAATGTTGCAAGGAAATCTCAGCTCTCCTCTGCAGCACAAAAAAACAAACAAAGTCTAAACCTTTTCAAGACATGGCACAAGAACCTGAGGGGATATGTGGACTTTTTGACATGCCGTACCTAATAAATGTCAAGAAGCCCACATGGGTTTTGTAGTTATGGGAATCAAAACTTAAAGCTATCGTAATCAATGCTTCACCACAAAAGAAAAAAACATAAAAAACACATGCAAAGGCTCTTTTAGTCTGTTAGCCACAGTGGGATGTTCTTTTTCACCTCCAGTATCATTTCATCCCCCTTACACACAAGCTTTTCAAATCTCAAACACTGTAATTGTTTTTTCATGAATTTTTTTTTTTTTTGCAATTTTTACTCAAGGTCATCTTGTTCTGAAAAATTTTAATCAAGCCCGCGGCACGTATGAGCCGTCTTCCAGTAAACGCAGTCACAATTAAACACTCGCTTGCATCATCCCGTCTCGTATATTGACGCAAGAGGTCGGGAAATAGTGACTCGGCCTGACGTTTAGACGGGAAAAGTCCACAGTTATCACCTCATTAGAGTCTGAAATTTAGTGTTGATCATAAAAATACGCTTTTATCGCCTCTAAAATATTAAGGAGGGCTGTTGATGAACTGATTTGTTGTTACGGTTAAGAAGGACTCGTGCCATCCATCATGTTTGGAAAATGTAGTACAGCTCCCAGAGAGGTTGGCATGTTGCCCGCTTCTCTCAAGGCAAGAGATCCCGCTCCAGCTGCTTACATGCCCTGGTTTTGGTGCAGCTGAGGTGCCACCCGCCTGCCTCGCATACCTGGCAGAGAATGGAAAGTGTGCCACCCACTCAACAAGACTTTTGATTTCAGATTCCAGCGTGCAAAGTGCAAAAAGGTTCAGTCTTCTTTCTATCTATCTATCTATCTATCTATCTATCTATCTATCTATCTATCTATCTATCTATCTATGAATCCATCCATCCATCTCAGTATTCCATTTTCTTCGGCTTTGTACTCAGGATCCTTTGGATTTGGTTCTATCAATGTTTATCTTTGCCGTTCCTGCTAACAAAGCTGAGTCCAGGTACCGTCAGCGCATCTTAATGGAGGTCTGTGTGTGTAGACTGGAAACGCTGTCAGTGTTCAGGCTCTGGGCTGTTTGATTTAAGTAAAGAATGACTCATGTGTGGACCCTCAAGCTTAAAGGTACAATATTATATGGGGTTTTTTTTTACTGTTTTTCACCATGTGGTAAAGCTGTTGTGAAACTCAATTTTACATCAGTTTATTATCACTGGTGCGTTCAAGAAAAGAAACGAACATAATCTAATTAATGAGATGCTTTAAAAAGAGTTAATCTAAATTAATTGCATGTACAGTCTGTTACAGGTAGACGCTCTCAGGTTAACGTGGCCTCTCCACACTGGTTGCTCGTGGAAACATGAGAGGCCGTGTTATATGCTGTGTGTCTATCCTTGATGTTTGCTGCTAAGCGCTTTGCATTGAGCTTTTGTTTCCAGGTTTGAAGTACTTAGTGAATTGAACATAAAGTTACTCCACAGACTCCATCTGGGCTTTTTTGTAAATGTAAATATTACATTCACTGGGCCAAGCGTTCTGTCATCTGCCTTCATCCTTTTAACAAAGCTGCCGCAAATGGTTGTAAATGCAGTCATGTGTAGCTTAAAGGCATCACAGAGAGCAACAATATGCATTCATTTTTTTTTTGAAAATGTTTTTCTTTACAAAGTTAACTAAAGTTTAACTGATATTTTGACAAAAGTAGTCATTAAATGCACAGTGCTGAGTAAAACATAAGGAAAACTGGTCGAGGTTACCAGCCTTTTCAAGCACTTCATGCTACATCGTTTGTGACTGACCAACATTTAATCATATTTCTTAAAAGCACAATACAGAAAAGTGACAAACTGAGAACACGTTCAGTACAAAGGATGTTAATTCCAAAGGCCTTCAAAGGTCCGGTGGTACATTATGGAAACTCCAGAGAGATGCCAGTAATGAGAGGAGAACAGAAAAAAAAAAAGCAGCGAGTTGTTCTTTCCAACAGGAAACAGCAGGGTTCATCACTAATGTGGCCTGCGTCTTGAGAAGCAGTTGCTCCAGCAACACAACAAGTGTTGGCCTGATAATCAAACTGAATTGCACTTTCCTCTCACTTCATCTGTTCTGCTTGATGTTTTCTTCGTGTTTTTCTCAACAAAAGAACAAGTGTAACACTGTACTTATCAGAATAAGCTTTTCAATAGAGAGTGTTTGTGCTCTCTCGGCCAGTTTTAGTTAAATGCACTACTCCGATTTTCAACTGCAAGACTTCAGCCAAATTAAATACATTTAACTTTCAAGCAATTTACTCTATAGAACAATTGACTGGACTGCAGGCATCCTCTGATATGTTTCTGAATAGTGTGGTATCTTTTGTAGTGATGCTGTAAAGGTGTTGATGAAGGAATCTCCGTTGACACTGACTTGATTGCTTATAATGAAGTTTATTACAAAGAAGTACAGTATCGATCAGGTGTTCTGGACAACCTGAGAGAGTATTCAAAGCCAATGTGAATCTCTGATGTACAGCTCAAACATTTCACTTTTACAGGCCTGGTGGAGACATCGCTGCCAATTGTCAAACACTACATGTGAAAGTTGTCTTATCAACAAAAACAGGATGAGGCTGTAAGGCTTCAACTTCAAGGCCATAGTATGTTGCAACACAAGTTAGCACACGGAGAAGATGTTTCAAACCATATAAAGACACAGTAAAAGATACCAATAGAGAAGAAGTGTTAAACCATGTGTTAGACCATATAGGGCTAAAGCATAATATACCACAATAGGTTTTTCTTTCGAAGTCTAACCAGATGTTGCTTATTTATTGTGCTAACTTGATCTCAGGTTGAGGAAACAAAGTTGAGAGTCAAAACTTGATTATTTTTTTCATAGTAAGAAAAGTGGCATCAGTCACTCTATCAAGACTATCAGTCACCATCACCATGATTTGACTTGTTTATGATAATTAAATTATGTTAATAGTTGACTTATTGTGTTGATAATTAATAGATGTAAAGACTTAAAAAAACAGAAAAGTAACTGCAGTAAGTTTCATTTTTTAACATTTCATCTTCGAAGTAAACAAGGATGTTTACAACCTCGTTGGATGAATCTTGTGTGTACTGTTTTAAATGAGCATTACTTTTCTCAGCACACACACACACACACACACACACACACACACACAAGGACACACTCTGTGCTTGAACTAATTCCAAAGCGTGTTTCCTGACTCTCCCATCTCCTTCCTTACCCTGATCACTTCCTGTTCTAAGCTGCACTGCAGTGGTTCTGGCACACTCTCCAGAAAAGTGTCACCTATTCCTTGTACACACAGACTTTTATGTGTGGTAACAACCCACTCAAATCCACAACTATGTCTCACTTGGCGAAAAGCTACACTGTCATATGCCACCACAGCGTGTCACTGTTTTAGCGCGAAGTTTCACCCCAATTATTAGAGGGTTTCTGGTGATGCAATCAGCAAAGGCGAGCAGTTCTATCACCTGTCTTACACAAACGCTACCACAGATGAGTGATGTGTGTCAGAGGCATGTGAATTTTGCTTTAATTAGAGGCCAGAAGCACTCTGAGATCTTTATGTAAATCACCAATACCTGAAAAAAAACAACTTTTGGGTTAACTTTCACGGGGAATTGGGAAGTTATCTAATATTTATAGCCCCTCTAATTGCATGCCATAATTACAACCTTGGCCTTAAGAAAGGCTTCGGAATAAATTGAATTAATTTGGCAGCCATAAGTTGTTCCTGCATGCTGATTCACTCTGCTCCACCTCTGGAGAAAAAATCTGATTAAATACACTTAAAACATGTTTAAACCAAACAGAAATGCGACAAATATTCACAGAGCTGGATGGATTTTTAAAAAAAACACAGTTTCTTTTTTTCCAAATCTCTGCACAAGTGTGAAGAAAATCTCAACCCACATACAGTTTGAAGACAACAGGATTGAAAAGTGGCTCGACAGACTTGGATTTTGTCTCTTATCTCTTTAGTTCTGAGTGTTTCTATAGCAGTTCTCTATATCTGCCTCTCCTTCTTCTTCTTTTTCTTCTTGACTGCTCACACACACACACACACACACACACCACACACACACACACATGCACACACACACAGACAGACAGACTTTGCTGCTGTTCTTGTCCCCCCTCTGTGGTCCTCCAACATGCATCTGGGGTCACGGATGATTAAAGCAGTGGCAGGTGGACTCCACTTTGAAACTATCAATAGACCCCCGGGAGCTGAATCAAACAGCAAACCCTCCATCTCTGTCAGTCCGAACTATCTGCGGCACTGAGGGAGGGGACACGCGGAGGGTGAGAGGGCAGACTTCGCCTCGGCATCCTCATTGTGCACCGTAGCTTTCGCTGGAAAACCGTGGAGCAGCTATGGATGATTCCTGACTCTCTGATGTAATTTCAGGTGGGCTCTGTGGATTCATTCAGCTGACCCCTCCAGGCCTTTGACCAGAGGGGGCTGGGTGTGGTGGCAGTGGTGGAGGTGGAGGTGGGGGTGGCGGTGGCGGTGGTGGTGGCGGTTGGGGGTCTCCTGCAGTATTTTCTAACCTCAGAAACTTGAACTACTCTAGTTTTCAAGCACTGATATCAAATGATTTAGTAGTTGTTGCTGTAATACTGTTAATAAAGTCAAAGTAGAGACTTTTGCCAGGCTGATTATAACAGTCAGTCAGTCAGTCAGTCTGTTGTTTCAACACTTGGATCCAGTCTGAAATAACTCAACAACTATTGTCTGGATTTCCAGTGAATTTGTACAAAAATTCAATTAATCCCTTTTGTAGACTTTTTCTTTAGCGCCACCATGAGGTTGACAGTGTGAAATGACTATCAGCTGTATGACACATGGCCATGAAATCTGGAATAAATAAACATGATTTTCCATCTATCACCATCATCAGGTCAAAATTTCATCCATAACTCTAACATTTTGTAAAAATGCAAAACTGCTGACACTAATTAGCCACAGCTGTGCATTATTTTCAATGCTAATTAGCAAATGCTAACACGATAGCAAACAGAACTAAAAGAGTAAAAACGATTAACCATGTTTCTGCTCAACATCAGCATGTTTGCATTGTTATCAAAAGCATATGAGCATAGTTATGTTAGCATTTAGCTCAAAGCTCAACATGAACATGGCCTTCAACTACTTGTCTTGTAGTAGCCAGCTAGCCAGCCATCTAGCCAGGGATCTACACTGCTAGTAACCAAAAAAAAAAAAAAAAAGAAGCTAGCAGAGGCATGTATGTGTCTGTCAGGGTGGTATGGTGGTGTTTCCAGGAGGAATGATTTAATGGAAATGTCAAGAGCAGCAGTCGCTCCAAGCAAAGGCTGAACCCTGTGATAAAATGCGAGCCACTTTACCTCAGTGGGAATGACAGAGTTGTTGTCATTCAGCTGCGGTTCTGACCAAAATCTGCCTTTATCAGGACAGAAAATGGCATTATTAATTTTTAATAGGATTACGGGGTATTTCACTGCATATTAATTTGAGAGAAATCAATACAGGCTGTGGTTCTATTTGGAGGCATTTCTTTTTTTTAAATGCTCAGCTGCTGAGCTTATATTCTGCCAAAAAGAGTGATGAAGAGCAAGAAAAGAGGTGTGGAAAATTAGAATATTCTCATTTCTGAAAGAGAGACATGGAATGAAAGAAACAAAGAAGGTCAAAATGGACCCCTTGAAAAGGGAGATGGTTCATTCCAGTGGGTTTATTCTTGCATTTTTGAAATAAAAATGGATGAATGTGTGATTGATGTAAGGAGAGGAGGAATTAAGGACATCTGAACAACTAGATGTAAGAAAAAAGAAGAGAGAAAGAGAAGGAGGAGGAGGAAGAAGGGAGTCAATGAACCTAATAGAAGCTTCAAATTGGTTTTTATTATAACAAACAGTTTTTTTATTATTATCACAAATTACTTTTCTAAACTAATTGACTTTCTTCATTAAAAATCCTCTCCAGCATGTGGTGAAACAAGCAGCAGAGCGCAGGAGCTGTCCGGGGTGCTGATCTTGGATTTAACCAGACAGAAGCAAAAAAAAAAAGAGAACAAACTGTAAAATGAAAGAAAACTCATAAGTTTTGCACAGCAGTTTGCAGCTTTGCATTCAATCCTCCAACACCAACTACAAAAACAACAAAAAAAAAACAGACCCAGCGTGCTCTGTGTCCCCGAATGAACACAATAATTAAAAAAAAAAAATGAACGGGGAATTAAAAGCGCATGAGTAACTGATTCTGCAACTCAGTGGCGTCTCTGAACCTTTTATTGCGCTAAAAAATGAAGATTTGCTCTTTACTCAATTACTGCTGTGACCTTCACATGGGCGCGGTTGTTCTTATCGTGCAATCTCCACCAGTTGGCATTATACAGCACAATTAAAATGCGTGTTCAAAGCGACCTGTCACCGCGGTTGTTTGCCGTGCTGCTTGGCACCCTGTAGTGGAGAGGGTGACATCTATGACTCCTCGCCAAGGGAGCTCGGTAGACGCACCTAACTGTAGTTATTCTATCAGCCTCTGCCTTCAAATTTCACCGAATAATTACACCACCAACTCCGACCAGGAGGAGTTTTTTCTTTCACCCTTTCTTTTTTTTTCTTTTTTTCTTGCGAGCGCAGTGCCATTTCCCCCCATTATTCTTATTCTGGAAGGTAAGATCTTATTTTTTGTTTGTTTGTTTTTGTTTTTGTCTTTCAGAAAGCGTCGAGTCATGAGGCGGTGTTGTGGAGGGAATAGTCTCTCTGTGTGTTTGTGTGTGTGTGTGTGTGTGTGACCTCCAGGCGATTATCAGAGTATAGACTGTTTTTTTTTTTCTTCTTCTCCTTATAAACGATCATATTCCTGCAAATTATGCAACATCCCAATTGTGTTTTTACTGTGAATATCTGCCCCGAGGACTCGCCTCCGTGAAGTTTCGCTGTATTTTGTACTCTCTACATGCAACCCTGAGATGAACAAAAAACCAAACGAGTTTCCTGCACGAAATGACACTGTAACACTAAATAAATGTGATGTGCCTACAGGTGAGCGCTGTAATTACAATTACTGTATGATGCTGTATAGTTGACAGTGTTAAACTGTTGTGTTTTACAAATGAGATCAGCGCGTTAAAGCTTGCAGCTGTTCGGGCTGAGAGAGAGAGAGTTGCTGCAGAAAGCGATGCAGCTCATTGACGAGTATTATCGAGCAACTTTAAAAATAACATTTCACATCGGAAATATGTCACCGTTTACAGATCAGTTCGAATTTATAAGAAATAAAAGGAGGGATAGACATATACTGGCGATTTTTCAAGGCATCGCTGCATGATAAAGTCACTTGCTTTGTTAAATTCTGAGGTGAGTTGCATTTTCAAGCACATCATCAGCCACAGTTACAGGAAATAAATAAAATCCGGACGCTCAATCGCTTATTACGTTAAATTACTCCAGTGGGAATTAATGTTATAGCAGTGCTTAAATTTAACAGCCGCGTAAAAACAGCGGCTGAAGTTGAGATTTATCAGCCAGTCAGTATTATCTTTAGGACCCCGCGGAGCGCTCGTATAACTGGACATAGTGGCTCCATTTGAGGAAGATTGCTTATCTCTCTCCTCCTCTTCCATCCTCAACTCGGCTGGACTGAGAAATCTATCCAATCCAAACAACCCCAAGAGTTGTTTTCCTTCGGGATGTGTTTTAATACGCGTTGATGGACTTTAATGAATTTGCTACCAATGCGAATCCCCTTAACGGCTACTTGAAGTGTTTGTCGTGCGCCATTCCGATGAATGCTGCGCCAGCAGCGCTGCGTAAAGCCCAAACAGCCTGTGTGGACACCAGTCGATACTCGGCGACGGCGTTTGCAAGCGTGAAAGAAAAGGTCTGAACGTGAGCGAGTGGAAGAAGGTTATTTGGAGGGAAACACAGCTCTAGTGAGGGACAAAAGTTTACAGAAAGTTGAGAGAAAGAAAAGCGTTGTGCTCTCCGCGATGAATGCGCGCTTTCTGCGCATTCATCGCTTTCATTGATCCATCTGGTGCGAAATTCGAATTGTTGAGAGGAAGAAGAAGCAGTCAAAGGCGCATGAAAACCTTTCTGCATCTACTCTTGGCTGTAAATAACTTGTTGAATGAGGAGCTCGTCCCAGGAGCGCAATTAAATGTGAGTATTGTTGTGTTATGAGCTTTTCGTTTGTGCATTTTCCTGTTTGCATGCCGTCACTTATGTGATGATGACAATCGTGACTAAAAAGGCAATAATAGGGTAATTACAGTGGGCTGTTTCATGGGCGGAACGATAACAATGGTCGGGTTTAAAGTGAGTTTAACGAAAAGGCTGAAGATTGAACGACTGATGTGAAATTGAATAAAAAACGTTCAGTTCACATCCACAGCGTGTCACCGTTTATGTCTTAAGTAAGTTTGACTGAATTGAGGAGGTTTCCTTTGTTTTGCAAGATGTGGAAGATTGTGCATCTGAATTTGCATTGCATACACTTGATCTAAAGCTGATGTTATTTTAAATGTATTTGCATTAGTCTCAGTCGTTTATTAAGTCAAATGATGTGACTTTAACCTGTTGCGCAGCGGGTCAGTAAAGTCAGATCTTGGAGCCTCGCCTCTGCGCAAAATCCCAGAACATAAGGAGCACATATTCTGTCAAGGCAAATATTCAGATTTCCGCAGGTTTCTGAGAAATTGCTGCTTTCTTTGCGTCTTAATTCAACTTGGGCGTACCTCCAGGCTCTGTGTAAAATTGTCGGACTTTGGTCTCAATCCCGCTTTTCCGATTGCATGAATCTTACATGTCCTGGATTTTAAAAATGTTTGCAACACGCTCTGCATTTTTGCGTGTTAGTGGTTCAGGAGGAGAACTTTTCAATAATGTATGGCAGCAGATTTCATGTGTGGCGGTGATGCAGGCTGTCTGGCTGGCTGGCTGACTGGCTGGCTGGCTGGCTGGCTGGCTGGCTCTCTTGCTGGGCTCCAAACTAAAGGGACCCTCACATTGTCACCACACAAACCACATCCTCTCTGGGAAAAGGCTCTTTGTGGGGAAAGCACAGCCAGTCCTTGTTGTAAATAAAAAAAAGGTCTCCAATTGCAGGGGTTAAAAGTGTATCCATTGGATATTAATTGTTTGTATTATGTGCTTGTGGATGTGGCAAGGATGCTGTGGAAGGACAGAGAGGAACAAAAAAAAAAAAAAAGAGGGTTTGATGGGAAAAAGAGCAGGACTGGTAATTTGAATGAGAAACCCAGAGAGAGGGAACGTAGGAGAGAAAGACAGTGAGAAGATGGTCGTGTGCCAGCACAAACATGCTTCTTTTTGCCAGTCGATCCCACTGTGACTCATATGGAAGGGTTGGATCTTGGCTCAGAGAACGATGGAAGCATTAACCCATTTATTGTTGCTCTCATCAACCAGGCACAAAGCATCAGTCTGCTCAGACTGGCTATGGATCAGAAGTTATTGGTTGGAAGTCAGCAAAATCAATAAACACAACAAGGCGCTATTGTGTGTGTGTGTGTGTGTGTGTGTGTGTGTGTGTTTGTGTGTGTGTATGCATCCAAAATCCGGACCAGGTGCTCGATACAGAAAGACAAGACATGCAAAATAGCAATTGTTGCAGGATAAACCGAAGAGGGAGCATCAGTCTGGTTTGTTCGAGTCTTTGTTTTTATTTCAAAATCAATAAAAGTGTCATCTTTCGATTACTCAGTGTTTAAGGCACCGGGGGGGGGCAGGTCTGATGTCCTGTATTTCAGCACCACGAACAGCTCCTGTCCCCCACCCACCCACCTCTTTCACATCACCCTGTATGGGAGCCAAGAGGGGATCAGAAAAGCCACACTCGGAGACTGAAAGCAAAGCCACACTTTAGGGGGATTACTCGAAAAATAAATGGAATACATCCGCCATGGTTTTTTAAGAGTCTGGCTGGGAGTTTGTAACCAATACGAGCCACGGGCCACGGCCGCCTGCTGACTTTTAAAACACTCTGCCATGCTTGAGCTGCCCAGGGGATGGAATGCAAGCGGACACAAGGGGGTGTTTCAGAGGCTTCGGAAACAAGTGAAGGAAAAAGAGGAAGAGAGAGACTAAAAGAGAGAGAGAGAGAGAGAGAGGTGAGGTGGTCACCCTGAGCTCTCTCTCTCTCTCTCTCTCTCTCTCTTCCTCTCCCTGCATACCTAGAGCTGCTCAAATATTGATGACTTTTAATATAGAATCTGAACTCATATTTTTCTCAGTGAAATTACGACATCCCTGAGTTCCTCCCTCATTTTTGAGTGCCAGCGAGGATGAGGCTCGGATGCAGAAGCAGGAGGAAACACAGATAGAAGATAGAGTTTGGCTGTATTTCACGTTTGATATTTTAATGTGTGATTTTTTTAACAAAATATTTTAATATTAAAGGCTGCGTGTGAGCCGACAGCCAGGCTAACAGCTTTTTTTTTTGCATATACTCATTCATTTTGCCACAGACCTTCACAGTCTCCATAAGAGATGAATTAGCTTTTTTTAATGGTGTCAGAGCACTTAATGCAACCAGAAATAATCTCCTGAGCCGAATACAGATTTGAAACATTTTGTATTGTGTGCTTTTTTTTTTTTCACTTTACTGTCATTTTAGTGGAGCTGTGGCGTTGAATGGCATCTGTTCACGGAGGTTCACTGAGCATGACACCTTCCTTTTCATCTGTATAGATTTCATTACTTCAGGTGTCTATGAATTAATTCCAATATTCCCACGGTTAGCTCCATTTGCGGTCGCTTATTAGCTTTGAATGTTCCCAATTAAATAAAAATAAGATAAGCGACCTCTGCCGCCCTGCTGCTGGTACCTAATTTGACTTTTTATAATGAAAGTCAACCTCAGTATTATGAAAGAGGGGTTTTATCTCGCTGTGTGTCTGTGTGTGTGTATGTGTGTGTGTGGGTGGGTGTGTGAGCATGTGAGATGAGAGTGGTCCATCCCATGACACAACTGTGATCAGGGACTGACATTTATATTTATGAAACGTGATACTGGCATCCCCATTAAAAGCAATAGCTTGTTCATTGCTCTGCTATCAAATTTGTAATTGGCCTCTTCTTAAGGAGGGTCCATGATTGACACAAGCACAGCGAAAAAGACAAAATTCTTTCCCGCCGTGAGTTTTTATTCCCCGCTAGTTTCTTTCCTCCCCCCACTAGAGGTCTGTCAGATGAAGCTGGCCGTCCAAACCTCCTGACATGGCTCACTTTGAAGGGTCGGAGTGTGAATAGCAGTGCAGACAATTTCTCTGGTTCTAAAAATCCTTTACTACAACTGAAACGTATCAGAGTCTGTAGTAATTTTGTAAAAGGGGCATTAAGTAGGGAGAAAGAAAGCAGTAATTGCCTTAAATGTGGTTAAAACCTATTCAAAATTGCACTATTTTCAGTCCAACACAAGATTGCCAAGTTAAAAAACTGAATTCTAATGCCTCCATGTGACGGCAGGGAGCACAGACACCAGCCTGCATGTGTGAGCCACAGCGACTCATTAAGACCAGTTTCTGTTTCTCAAATCTGATCTGAATCTTTGTCCTTTCAGATGGTACGACTTCTATTTAAAAAGAAAAAATAAAACCCCCTCTGCTTAATTAATTCGATTTGACTTGATAATCTCCTGATAAAAAAAAAAACTGTAATCTCTGGGCACAATTTGAAAAGTAGCTCTTTCCTCTGAACATAAAAGACTCTCCACATGCTTCAAAACCCAGCAAAAAAGAAAAAAAAAATGTATTTCAGCAGTGACTGTCAGTCACACAGGGGCGGCCGCAGCCTGGAGGGAAGAGAATAAAGCTGCTGACCGGAAAGTTACTGGTTCATCTGCAGGAACCAGTAGGTTGCACCAGGCGTTTTGTGAGCCCAAATCTGCATTGGAATAAATGATTTGATGTCACATTGCGGACTCGCAGGGGGCTTTAAAAGAGGACAACTATACAGGCTTGTTAGAATTGTATCCCTAAGTTGGCAAAGGTTACATTGAAATGTAAGTACAGCTTTCTGAACGGCCACATTTGGGAGCGTAAACGTCTTTTAACTAAGTCGAAACCTCAGGCCATCTGAACACACCGTCAACAGTAACTTAGCTCCCATATACAGTGTCATTACTCTGTTGAAGGCAGCTGTATATTGCCGCTTCATTTTATTTTCCCCGCTCCTGCACACGCTTTTTTACCTGAGACATTGAGATGGTGGTGGTCTCCGCTGACTGCTGCCAGGCATCATTACCTGACGAGTTAGGCCATCTGACTGATGGCTTGTGATAGCTCTGAGAAACGTACAATCCCTCAAATAGACCATTTCTGTCTCCCAATTTTGCTTTAATATTTCCCAAATGCCTCTGAAGACATTGGTACAAACGTAACTCCACATTTGGCTATTAAGGAGCAAGAGTCGGAAGAAGCAATAGCTTAAATGTAGTGACTTGACACATGGAAATAAGCCTTTTTGTATGAAAGGCAAATGGAGAATAGGCTTTGCAGAACAAGCTCCATTTGAATTGTATACAGTGATTTTGGCAAGGTTGTTACTGAGAGATACTTACATACAGTGGAGCCTTGATTTGTGTTTGTGTGTGCTTTACGAGTGTGTGTGGTATTAGTTTATAAGACACACTGCTTATCCACCTCAGTGCCCTTAAACTATGTTGAACCTTCAGATGTTTTTGTGTGTTTATGCGATCCAATATTCACCAAAATGTCTTTTTTTTTTCTTTTCTGTCCTTCAGGATGCTGCCTGTGGCAAAAACCACAATAGACAGGAGATCGAGCTAAGACATCTGACAGCCGCTGACTTATGAGGAGTGTCACTCCTCTCTGCACATCACATCTGACCGTTAGTTGACCCTTTCATCAACGCTCAACACTTGTGAAGGAGCTCACTTGTTGACACACCTCATCACCCAGGCAGAAGTGGCAGCAATCGAAGACAGAATAACCGAATGGGGGCTAATCGCTGCCTGAAGCTGCTTGCGCAAAAGTAGCAACATGCTGCCTCAGTTCCCAAATGCTCCATTGCACCATTCAAGGCTGCAGTTAATTTAGAGAAATCTCAGCGATATTATCATCTTCTGTGACAAAGCAGCAGCTGTAAAAGGCGAAAAAAACCCCGAAGTTCCACAGCAAACATACAGAATGAGATCAGTGATGCTTTGGTCCTTATTGTTCGCTCTGCAAGCTGTGTGCACCAGCGTGGCACATGCCATGCAACATTACCCAGCGGCCTGGGGTCACTATGATGTGTGCAAGTCCCAGATCTACACGGAGGAAGGCCTGGCATGGGACTACATGGCCTGTCAGCCAGAAGCCACCGACATGACGAAGTACCTGCGAGTGGCCCTCGACCCCCCAAATATCACATGTGGAGATCCGCCAGAAACGTACTGCGCTTTGGTGAGTCGTAACCTCGTCTGTCCCCTGATGGAGACAAATGAGGCTGTTGGCAGGATCACACAGCATACTGGGTCAGGGATAGAGAGCAGTGCATACAAGGCAACTAGCTGCCACTGCAGCAGAGATTGATGTGCACACAGAGCCGCTGTGCGTTAGGATACAAGTGCTTACATCCAGCTGCACACTCATGAGTCCACACACACACACACAGACACAGACACAGATCCATGTACTGTATGCACACATCTGTAAGGAGCAGGTGTGAAAACGCACAGATGCACATTTGCACACATGTGAGTGCTGCAAGGAAAGAGAGGCATTAATGGACTTACACACACAAACCCCAGTCACATGTGCATGCACGAGTTCACACACATACAGAATATACATGTAACAGGTCAAAGAGGGAGATTTACAGAAAAAAATACAGAAAAATCTTTACTCTGATTATTTTGGAGAGTTACAAAAGGGGTCATTTTTCTGACGGCACTGTTTTTTTTATTTTGTGTGTATAAATATTTCTTAAATTATTAAAGCAGCACAGAAGGGACAATTTTATGGATTGGTGAAAAAGATGCCCTCTTTTTCTGTCTTATTTTTTGCAAACTCTTTAAAAAAATCTTTGTGTTCCATTGATTTTTTTCTTCTCTTACAAAATGCTGCGTTTAAGTCTGGAGCTTTAATCTTTCTTTTCTTCTCCTCTCTTCTTTTCGTCTAATGCATTTTAACAGTTCTCTTTTGGGACCCTTTTAAAAGGCAGCACCTCTTTTTTAAAGACATCTAGGTATTTGGTCAAAACATATTGTGATGTTGATTTGGTTTAACAGTCCTACATTCATGAGCAGCCATAGACATGCATGCACTTGTACATGGGAATGGATGTGAATGATCAAAACACAGTGGAAACTGCACACACAGACACAGAGGAAGGATCAGTGTTAACAGTGACAGGCTAATTATAATGACACAGCTATTATGCTCTGCATGCTCACCACAGTGTTAAGCATTGTGTTTCATTGGCCCTTATCAAATATTATCAACAGTTCATCCCCCTGGGTTGAATTTGTTCAGAATCACACTCAAAGTGAGCTGCAAGAGCCCATCGGCTTCAAAGTGCTTCATTAGAAGTCGTGTGTGCGCCCGCCGAGAGCCCCTGCGAGTAAATATTTACCAATTAAAATGGGCATCTTTAAAAGAGAGGTTTTTTTTTTTTTTTTTTATTCTTGCAGCTCCAGATGGCATTGAGACATTAAATGTCGCTGTAGGATGAAAAAGGAGCCAGTCTCCAGTCGTGTGTGACGATCTGTGAAGCTTTATATCAAAACGAACAGTGAAACCTTTATCGGCCCCGTAGATTATTCTGAATACGCAACGTTGACGTAGCACAGGGAGCATAAAGAGCATAATAGAGACAAAGAGAGTCAGAATGGTTTGACAGATGCAGTCGCTGCTGCTAGTTAAAAAAGCCTCATTGCCGGTTTGTTTCCCTGTTTGTTTGGAGTCATTATTTCGTACACAGTTTACTTAATCGCCTTAATTATTCTCTCAATTTGCTACCAGTTATAGACTGAGCATTTTTCTAATGATAATTTTCTTCATCAGAATATGTTTTATAGTCAGTGATAAACACTTATAATGTATATTTGTACATCAAACTACAACCAGTGAGTATTTAAACTTGATTTGACATTTTACCAGGCAACAATACAAAAAAAAAATAGTCAAGAATTGGCTACCTGTAACTACAGCGTTATGTAACTTTTGGTTTACAAAAAAATATCCAATTGTGAATAGATGCAATAAATTAAATACTTTTGCATTAAAGATGTAATCACCGCAGGTCAGGAAAAACAAAACAGCATTTATTTGCCATCAAAGGACATAAATGATCTTTGTGTAGTTTTGTTATGCGACTCGTCAGATGTCCCTGCATCCTGCCTGCCAGCCCGTCTGTCACCTCTGACATGAATCTGAGGTCGTCATTGTCCAGATGATCAAGAACACGGGCTCCTCCTTCACTCGCCTAAACGGCTGTTTGATCTGTTTACCTTCTGAGCCGGCACACAGGCAGACTGACACCGGTGACCTTATCCACTGGTGCTTCCTGAGAGTTTGTTGGAGATGAGAGGAGCATGCAAATGAGCTCTTTTAGCCCAACGCCAAGTTGCCTGCAGTTGTGAACCCGGCCCTAATCACTTTCCCCAGGAGTTGGTTTGCCTCATGGCGGCTGGTCAGAAATCCTGGATGACTCGTCCTCTCTGCCTTGTGCTTACGACTCCCATCTCTGGTGCTCAAGGATGTTTTTGTGCTCATGGAAAAAAAAGGGGCAGTGAAAGATTCTTTACAGCTAAATATTGCTCTTTTTTTTGCATAAAATAACAGAAAACTGCTGGTTTTTGCTATTCAGGGCCTGTTTTTCTTGAATGTTTAGAACAAGTAAGAAAGAGAGCCCAGGATAGTGTGTAGGACAGGTGTTCTGCATCGGGGAGTTAGCCCTGTTTTTATTTTTAGCTGCAGACCTTCAGGGGTTCTTCAGAATGTGTTGGTATTAAGGCTGTTCTCCTGTGGCGCGCTGTTGCACTGTCACTCACTATCATCCAGCTCCAGTTTACAGTCTTTTTTTAAAAATATACAGTAACAGGCAGTGTGCAAGTGTGCTAAAATGTTGAAATATATACAACTGTATTGACACACATACACTACATATTGTATTGTGCCATTACCTTAATAAATTTGTTGTCAATAAGGGAAAAAAAAAATGTTATTCAGAGCTTTCAAAGATTAATAGAAATTATCCAATTAGACTCATTTGAATGGTTGTAGGCAATACAATAATAATTACACTGTTGCACAACATGGGCCCCAATGAGCAATATCTGTTATTGCAGAATAACGCCTGCTGGAAGGCATCTGCATCTCAAACCTCTCGTAATCACTTTTGAAATGGTTAACAGACATGAGAGTGTTTTTAATTACAGCACTACTCTTCCCCACACTCCCCCCCCCTCCTCTCTGAAGTCCAGATCAGGTTGGCTTTGGTGGATTTACTGGCAATTCGCGAAAGTGGCAGGCAATTACTTCGACTTCATTGAGAGAGGAGGTTTAATTTTCATGCAAATCATTTGTAGTTGCCAGGTTATGGGCATGGATGTGTTTGTTCCACAAAACATGAAAAGGCGTTTGGCAGATGGCCGCCGCGACGTCTTAAAGTGTTCACAATCTGAATCTGTTGGGTAAATAAATTCGGTTTTGTTTAATCAGACCACCCTGACAAGCATATCTGACTGTGACTGCCATTTTTTTTTTTTGTTTCGCCCAGTGGTTTGCTGGTTTTAAAAAACGTGGCAGGAAAAATGTTGGACGAAGAAGTCGAGAGACACGCTGTCTCCCTCCCCCCAATACACACACAACATCTACATTGATCTGGCAGTCGATCTGAATGAACGAGCGTGAGCTTTGAGTCAGTCGTCGTCGTTCGGCCCACATGCTCCACATTTTTTTCTCCAGCCGTGCTGATTCATCCACGTCACGTTGGAGATGTATAAACATTTGTGAGACTGATTCAGTAATGGTGCTTATTGCAGCGACTCCGAGTCTAACTGGGTGGATTCTTGTAATTCCTCTGAACTTTATTCAGTTCTCTCAGAATGGATGAAAGGAGTTGTGGCTGCCAGTTCACCGCTCGGCCCCCTCGGAGGCTTAGGGAAGGAAAGACGAGAGCTCCCGCTAAGCTGCTCAGAGACTGCCATGCTATTGACAGTCAATGCAGCAGACTTATCGTCGCTGGCAAAAGACGAGAGTCATTGTGAACTTTCAGTCTGTGTCTTACATGCCCACACGAACTGACGTAATGGACCTTACAAAGAAAAATAGATTATAGACTAGAGAAAGGGAAGTAACCTTTAATACACACACTGTAGGCTGAGAGGTCACTGACAGAAATAGTGAATGTGCAGAATAGCAAGTGCTCAACTTTAATACTTATGTAATATGTTTGTGCAATGCCAACTTTCTTTTCCCAGTTTGTGTTTTGACGAAATGTACAGTAACTGTTGTCTGGATTGAGTCCATGTGCTCAAGGGGAGTTCAAGACTTGAAACAAGGCAGGAGTTAAAGTTAATGCTCTGTTAAAGTGAGTAAAATACTTGATTGGAGACGTGTTTCATTGCTGGGAAGGTGATCTTTTCATAAAAATGGGCTGCTTTTTCCAGCGTAAAGACACAAATATGTTGAAATTGGTGCTACATAACCAGAGCAAACGGAATAAATTGTTGTGATATTCCCTTTTGTTTGAAAGGTAGAAAATCTACGACAGCCAGAATGCAATGTTCTGCACCCAACCGGGTCCAGCATCAGTCAGGTGGTGCTTGGTTTTGGCTTCTCGTTATCAAACAGGAAGCAATATGGCAGCTTGTTGATCTTGTATTACAGCTAAACAGCACGCTAAAATGTGTTTTTAAAAGCATTTTGTTCTGAAGAAACATAATTTTGCTTCATATTTGACCCGAGTCGCCTCATATTACAGTTTGATCTGAAGTCGGTGAGCAACATCTCCTTTGATCGGAGAGAAAGAGGAGGAAGAGTTTTTCTATGGATCAGTTGTGTGGAGGGCATACAAAACTGCAAAAGTACAATCTATAGTTTAAAAAAAAAACAGTCCTCAGGCCAGAAAAAAGTCCTCCTGCCTGCAAATGAGCAATTGGCTCTGGTTGCGGGCAACACGGAGAGAAGTTTCCCATCGGTTATTTGCATAAACTACCTGCATTGCAATGAAACAAATCCAGTTGAAAATGGTAAAAATTTCCCTTTCAGGTTAGAAAATGGTTGTGGTCGAGGTTAAACACTAGAAACAAAAATGCATCAGATTTTCTACAACGGATCATTTTTTGAAATTTTACATTTTTAATCACCTTGAAGCTGCTCTAATCATTTTTTTGAATATTAATAATTGCACAAAAAAACACACTTTTAATGTGCTCTCTCTGCGCTCTTATTAATTTTATTTTTAGTTGCAGCTGTAAAAAAAAAAAAAAAAAAGCTCAGACGTAGTTCGAAGCTAGCTGGTGTAAACAGTGGAGCATTTTGCAGCTAAAGACCCAGATATTTCCCTCAGGAGTTGGTGAAGCAAGAAAAAAAAAGAGAGAGAGAGAATATTGGTCTTTCATTCGGTGGAGAGCCAGAAACACAACTCCACATATCCAGTTGTGTGTCAGCTCTGCATGGTTCTGGATGTTCATATAGGCAACCGTCTTTTAATCATAAATCATATAACCACTTCAGACTGTTGTGATTTTACATGGTTGTGTTCAGCTTTTTCTCCCAGAGTCGCCATGAAAAAAAATAAAAAATTGCAATTAATGCAGCTCCACGTTGCCTAAACATAAACGTGCAAACATGCTTAATCATTTCAGGCGAAGTGTTGACAGTGAACAGCTTGCACGCGATCACTCATTCACTTCTCACTACGCAACAGACGTCTGTAGTTTACTCCATGGTGAGGGTTTCTGACACTTATGGATCGTTATAATTTTGCATCATGTCACACAACCTAGATTTTATAAAAACATTATGGGTTTGATCATAAATTACACAGTTAATAAGTTATAAAAGGAGGCTGCCTGTGTGAAAAGGTGATTTCATTCAGAGGCTGCCTGATGAAAATCAGATGCAGCATCAGTATCATGAGTTAAGTGTCTCTAGTTGCTAAACTTAACCAAGCAGTTCAGAGGTCATATCAGCGACTGCCATTGCCCCTCTTTGATCCCTGTACCCTTCCCTTCTTTTTAAGGAAGGGGAGGGGGGGGTTCACTCATCCATATATTTGTTTGGGGACAGGGAACAGTTGGAGCGTTTAGCTTCCTGTCAACCTCGTGCCCTTGACTCTGTTCTGAACTGGCCCTGCCCAGCACATCATCACCGCACCACTGCGTACCAAGACACCGAGATGACATGCAACATGTCCCCTGACTCCCGGAGAGGGAGGGGAGTCATCATTTATTCTCTCTCTCTCTCTCTCTAGCCTGCCACATCTTTTGTTTCCTGGCTTTTTAATTTCCCTGTCCCTTGTTTTCTGTCAGCTCATGATGCACAACATCCATACCCCGTTTGAATATGTGGCGGTTGGATGCACCATATGAGGTGAAAGCACTTGACAGATAGAGATATGTCGGCATTATTCCCTGAGATCTGTGACAGGTTAATTCTTAGAGGGTTGTAAATACAAAGACAGATGAATTATGCATGGAGATATAAAAGAAAGTGATGGGCTTTGTGGTGCGACTCGACTGAGTCTTTCTGGACAGCTTAACATTTGAATGCATGTTTGCTGTCTGCAGTGGAGCGTCAATTACCTTATGCTAAGTGCCTGATTCTTTTTAAAAAAAATTTCTTCTAAAGCGGACACAATACTTAAAAAGCCACTTTGGAATATGTTTGATAGGTGTTTGCAGGGTTATTGCTTTCACAGCACAAGTGATGATAATTGCAGGTTTCCTTTTGTTGCTGTAAACTCAACTTACAACAGCCTCTCTCCTTAATGGAAATGTTGTCTGGTATCGGTGGACGTTCTTTTACCACTTCAAGTTCTATAAGCAGTTATCATCGTGTGAAACAGATTGTACAGCTCCCATATATTGTATTTCACACTCTGCTTCTCTCTCTGACATGCGATGGAACCAGGCAGCCTTCTCCTCTGCCAGACTGCAAACCTTGATGTGCTTGCATATCATGTTTGCCCTCTGTGTTTGATATGATGATGGAAAAAATGTGACATAGGTTTCCATTTTAAAACAGCTGAGGTCGAAGCACATTTAAAAAAATCACATAATGCAGAATGAAGATGCAACAGATATGCCGGAGCGCACTTTATAAATATCTCACGGTCAAGCAATTCAGAAAGACACATTATTCTATTTGAAATCTTGTTGAAGTTCTTGTGCATGTTATATTATGGAAAAAAAAGCATTAAAATAGAATGGTTGTTTGATAAGTTCACGGCCTAAGAGAGTAGGCAATGAGTTACGCAGCTCTCTCTGCAGGCATATGTAGTTTAACTCTTCAGAAAGTTTGAGATTAATAAGTTTTGACTGTTGCACGCCAGCATTATCTAAAAAAAAAAAATGAACATCTGCCTTCATACAGATATCCATACCTCCATCTAAAGGGCTCTTCCCAAGGAGGTCAGTGGAGAAATGTATGCAACAGTGGGGGAGGGTGGTTCTTCTTACAGCATGGTGAAGAAGTGAGATGCTGTATTCAAACATGGCAGAGTGAAACAACTGCACGAAAACCCATTAGAGCACTCATTATTCAGCAGCTGGAGTACCTGACATAAGGATTTCCTGTTAATGTATAAATTCAAGCATATAAACAATTGGGACACTCTTCATGTGATTTGGACAGTTGTTTTTTTAATATGCAGTTTTCCCCACTTAGGCTTTAAGTTTTAAAAATGAGCAAACTGAAAGTGAATTGACTGCAACTCTTCTTCTCATCTCTTCTGAAATCCCACATCAACAAACTTTACATAAGATATTAAATCCTTTTTTTTTTTTCGTCCCCTTCAGGTTAAGATTTTGAAACAGGGAGACAAAAACTAATCCCATTAACATTTACTGCTGGAGGACCCAAACTGCAGGAGATAAGATGGTATTTTTGGACGGATTCGAGGGAGATCCTCTTACGTCCCGTTATGACTCAGCCCCCTCCTGCTTCCCGTAGTCCATCCACATTTAACCAATTTGCTGTAGACTCACACGCCGACGCATTTTTGCCACTTGCCTGGCAAAGTCTTACTGCAATATGAGCATGAATGTTTCATCAGTGAGTCACCGTGTTTGTCTTACACCTCAGTACACAGGAAACAATGAGGTATTTCACCATGTGGCGTCTGTCAATACCAACATGACTGAAATTCTAAGAGAGCGGCAATAAATCGGAGGTTTCTTTCCGATAGGTGACAATGTGGTGATCCGTTGGCTTCAGCTAGTTTAGGATTGGTCGCCCCCCCCCAGAGAGCTTCCTGTCCCTCCTGTTCGGCCATGTCTCTCTCTCTCTCCGCTCTTCCACTTTTTCAATAGAGAAATAAGAGGGTGAGGCGGTTACTGTCCAAACTGTAATTTTGAGAAATAAAAGGAATTCCTTACACCATTAAATTTAATTCTGTGCCAGTCTTCAGTTCTTGTACACTCACTCAGCTCCCTTTTATGCTTGACAAGCTGAATGGGATTCTTGTAAAAGATACAGTAATTGAATTACTCAAAAGCTATTTGGCAGGCTGGCTCTCCGTTGCTGCCCAAAAAAAAAAAAAAAAAACCTCAACTTGGATCACCCATCTGCCAAAGGTTTTTTTTTTTTTTCTTTGCTGGGAAGTGCATGTGCATGGAAGGACTTCCCCTCCCTCAAGTCGCTGTCTGTAATTTTGGCCAGACTGAGGAGTGTCAAGCAATCAAGCGGAGCTCTCGGGGGGAGAGAAACACTTACAGCTGTGTTACAATGAAAGGCCACATTCTCCTTTTTAAAATGAAAACAGAGCAGATGACCTCATCCTGAGTGAAATACAGGAAGTGTGATACAACATTGGAAGATAGAACGGATCTGTAATGTCTCTTGTGGTGTTGTTCAGGTCTCACAGCTGTTGTTAAGGACGGCACCTGTGCTCAGCAGCGCTCAGAGTAATACTAAGCTGAATAAATATGATATAAACAAACAATAAGAGTCGGTTGATGCTACCATGTCGACCCTTATGTCACTAAATTTCACCTTGGCTGGGTTTTTTTCTACATTGCTTCACCTGACATTGTTAGTGATTGGAGAAAATTTTAGTGTAGGCGGTGTGACTCTTTTTCAAGTTTCAGAAAGAGGAAATGTCAGAAAAAAGTTTGAGAATCACTGTTGCTCAAGTGGTGTGAACAAAATACAATATGAATGAACTTCAAAATTAAAATTGTTGGCGGGAACTGAGCTGTTTCTCTCTGTTTCCAATTTTTATGCTAAGCTAAGCTAAAGATGTCCCAGCTGTGTCACGATACTTAGTGCACAGACATCAAATTGATATTTATCTTCTCATTTTACCTCTGCAAAGAGAGGGAATTTACTTTTTTTCCTGAAAATGATGAATGATGCCTGGAAGGTGTTAATATGTGCAGCACATCAATGCTGCGTTGTGTTTTCTCCCAAAATCTCCTGGAAGTCAAAACGCCGGCTGTGTTATTTGAAAAGGTCAAACATAACAGGGCAGAATTTCATTTTTTTTTTATTTTATTTCATTTCATTTTAAGAAATCATGAACTGAGTGGAAAGAGGAAAGACTTGAAAGAGAGGAATGATGGCAAGATGGCAGGTAACTGTTGCGACCCACCTCCCCTTAGGAAACCCAGCCATCATGTTGTCAGGCCATATCGATCTCTGAGAAAGAGTGAAAAGGACTGTGCTGGGGAGAGAGAGGGAGAGAGGGAGAGAGAGAGAGAGAGAGAGTGGTTGGGATGAAAGTACAGAAGGGAATAATGTTCGTTTCCAAAAGTGGCTGGTGTGATTTTATCATGCTCAGTGAAAGGGTGACATTTCAGTAATGCTTTATTCCTCACTTTGGCATTTCAAATTAATAAAAGCCTCTAATAACTATGCAGATTGAAAAGATGGAGGATGAGTTGACACACAATGAGCTAACACACTGAACAATGCAGCGATTTCACTCTTGCCGTCTCTCGTTCTTTCCTCAGCTCTCTCAATTTCATCCCAGTTTTCTATCAATTTCTCCGTGATGACCCCTGCATCTCATTGTAAAAAGGCTGAGAACGGAGTCTGTGTCCTCTGGTTTTCTCTCTCGGTGATGGAGCGCTTCGAATCCCTTGGCACCAGAACTTTTTTTTGTCTGTTTTAAAGCTGCTTGTATGAACCTAACAAGAATCAAAATCAATAACGCAATGACTTTAAAATAGCTTATCAGTGTCTTGTTAGGGTGGAGGCAGTCTGGGGTCTAATGAATGGATTTTGGTTTGTTTTAAATGGCTTCAAACTATATGGCCTATGGGGAGAGAAATGTGGGTTTGCTGAAACAATTGCGAGTTCATTGTGAATTGTTGGGACAAATGAGAAGGAATATTTAGAAGAAACAGAAAGTTGGTGGCTCAGTAAAGGTCAGATGCCCTTATGAAGCCAGTTATTTAAGAAAAAATGGTCTGAAATCAGTTAATTTCAAGAGAATTTACATTTTCAGTGGTGGTAAAAGTAAATGGATACACTACTTTTGTCACAAATTCCTGTTCGTCCATCTTTACATAGAAAAACATGAAGATGAGACCAGATTTGAGTCGAACTGTAACCAGAAATTCACTTTAGCACTCATAGTGGTAAAGGAGTGGACCCATCAACTCTTGTGCTAATGCATTTCTATGAGATCAGGACTCTACAGCATTAAGGTCGTGCTAATGGTTATGACCCTATATTAAGACTGAATTCTGTGTATTTTAGTCATGTTTGTTTCCTCTTTGAGTTGTCAGTTTGTCCGCCTGGTTTCTTGAAATCACCCCATTTTGTACCCAGTTTAGTGTTTGGATTTTTATCAGCTCCTTCACTTTTTATTTTACTCATTTTATATTATTTATTTTGCTCCTCTTTTAACCACCTGCAATGTAACATTTACAAATTTTCTTAAATTTTCTTTTATTACAGAACCATAAATAGATGGTTTTTACGACGATTAATCTAATTGCCTCCTGATAAGCTCTGTACCGAATGCACAGACTGGAGTTTGATATCGATCTCACTAAATGACATTGATCCTACAAATCAATTCTTATGAATCATCTAATTCTTGTAGGGAAAGCGAATTATATTCTCGCCCAAAGTGTTGAACTATTGCTTCCATGTTGAGAGAGAAAATAGTCCAAACTGGAGAATCCCTTAAATAAATGAGGGAATAAAACCAGTCTGGTAGTAGACCAGACAGCAGACACTAGCAGCATTTATAGTGGAGCTGTATTATGCGTTTTTAAAATATATAACTATGTTTAACAAAATACTCAACAAATGAGTTTTGTCATACGGTTATCTGTTTCCTCTCTGAATGATACAAATATTTTTGGCACAGCCGAAGCCAAACAAACCTACAACCCTGGTGTTGTTACTGTCATGCCTCATCAATACAGGATCAAAAGAGACGGCTGAAAAAAAATCTGATGTTGTTATTTTACACACAGATATCTGCCCCCCGCGTTAAGCATTCTGTCTAAAGTATCTTGACAAGAGAGATATCACTTTTTTTACCACACAAGCAGGCGGCGTTTCATCCAGTGGCTGCTTTGGAATACAGAGCGGCGCAAAGAGAGCGAGAGATCCTGCAAAGAGAATTAAACATCCTCTCATTATAGCAATGTTAGAGCTTATTATTGAATCCTGACATCAGAGGGAATCTAATCCCACACACAACCAGGCTCAAAGAGGCAGCGACGCTCAGCCACACACACACATGCGCGCGCACACACGCACGTGCACTAATTCACAGGCAGGTATGCTAACATTCAGATAAACATGTACACAAAAACGACAAATACATGTGTAGAAAGACTGTGATTCAGTTCTCCATATGTAAACACTTTATTTCCATACACACAGCAGCAAATGCACACGCACTTATAAAAAGCCCACCACCCGTCTCCCCCCTCAATGATAATAAGGCGGTGTTAAATTTACCCCAGTGGGACTCTGCCACATGGGAAAGATAATGAGGCCAGGTGTTAATTAATGTGGAGTGCGTTTCCCCTCGTCTGCCGACGCCCTGTGAATCCCAATCAAGGCTGCGGCCCTGGATGGCGACGCGGTTGATTTGCCAAGCAGTGTACTTCAAAAGGCCAGACTGGCTGCGCTGCAGTCCTCAAAGGGACTGCTTTGGCGAGGGGCTACGTACCAAAGGGCGGAGTTCCTGACATGTGGCAGATCGAAACACGAGCGCGGGGAGAAGTTCGTGTGTTTTTGTTTTGATCAGACGTCTGGGCTGATAGCAACCAACAGCCATCACCTCTGCACCTTCTGATGTGCCGCTTACTCAACCACCTGATGCATGTTTTCAGTTTGTCTGCTGTGTGCAAGGTGTCATGATTTTTCAGTTTATCAAGGTATTTTTTTAATATTAGTAGTATTTTTAAAGTAATTTTTGAGTATGTTTTTCTGTACAATTTGAAAAAAAATACATAAAAATCATAAAATGCTGTTTAATCTCAGATGTCAGCTGTGTCAGTTCAGTTCAGGATGTGGAAAAGGTAAAAGCTTAGGAAGAAGCACCCAAGTCCACTTCACAGACCGTCTTGAAAAGTCTGCGCTAAAAGAAAGAAACTACAAAATATTTTTTGCAGAAATGTATGCACACTTTTTTACAGGATGCTGAATTCTATGAATCACGTTAGTGTCTTCCACCCTTTTATCTTTTTACATATTAAAATTAAACAATATTTAACCATGGAAGATAAAACTGACTCCTGTATAATCCTGAAATGATAAAAAAAATGAAACAAAGTTCATCATCACAGGAACCTTTCATAATTATACTGAGTTCCCCTGATTAGCAAAATTTGGTTCTCATTACACAAGCAAGTTTTGGGTAATTACTTTTCATACTCTACAGCAGCATTTCTCAAACTTGGGATCTATGACCCAAAATGGATCAGGGATGTGTATATGTCTATATTATATTAATATTGTTTATATTAATGTTTATATTGAACCCCTACTTGGTAGAGTACGATGCACAACAGCTATATGTAATATCTTGTATGGAATCACTTTCCAAATTGAAAATGGAGGGCGTTTTTTTTTTTGTTTTTTTGTTTTTTTTAAAAGCTGCTTGGTTTGGCTCGGATGGAGGAAGCTGAAAACATGTTCGTACTCCCTGCCTCAATGCGCTCTGGGACTTCTGTGATCCATCGCAGGATGTCAAAACAAAAAAAAAAAAAGGAAAAAGCAAAGGAAAGTTTGCAAAAGTTTCTTCCACCAAAGATGTTTAGATTCAGAAAAGAGGTTTTAGCATGTTTTTAGTGGTGGGCTGCTCAGTAATGAGAACTTAAAAATGAACAAAATGTACAAACATGAACAAATGAATCATTCTCAACATGGAGGCAAGTCAGGGGAGAAACTTTTAAGAGAAAGTGTTTGTAGTTAGTCCTGTGCTCATTTGTGCAACATGATTTATTTGTTTTGTGTATCTGTTGGTTACTACCAGTGCGATGCTAGCTGGCTAACATCACTTGTCAGCATTAGCATTAGCCACCTGAATCGATATTCCAACATTTTGACCCTAAATTTAACTTTGCAGAGGTGATGGAGGATTCAGTAAAGTGTGTGTTACGTTTGTGCCAGTGTGAGTGTCAGACTGAAAAAGTTTGCGCACCTCTGCTCCACGGTAATTAATGTAAGGTAATGGTTGCCCGGAGTGGTGTTCAAAGAACATTTAAACTTCTAACACATGGCTGCACGCTCTGCAGAGTCTTTGGCTGTGATCTAAAGAGTATGTGATTTGTAATAAATGGCCTAAAACGTGCAAAAACCACCGGCGAGCTTTAACACACTCGCATGTCAGGACTTCTTTATAGGCAATCCTTCACATGTCCTGAACATTTATGTTATCAAACCATCATCTGAGATGGTGTTTCTTTAAAATGCATGACATTGAGCCGCCATTAACCGTTGTCGAGTCTAAGACGTTCATAACCTTCCGAGCTCACATACGATATGATGGAGCACTCACGGGTCAGATGAGCAATCCTCCCGTCCTTCATTCCTCTGAAGGTCAGAAGAATGAAAAGCCTGGCTCTGTTGTGAGCCACTGCTGGCCCTGACTGCAGGTCATTAAGGCTCTATTGAGTTTCTGCCAAAGCTCTGACTCTCCCAATATCTCACCATGGCTCATCTCAGCTGTCTCTTCCGTCAGGGCTTATACGAAGCTCTGAAAGGATCAACACCCAGTCCCTGTGTTCGCTATACACTTGAGCATTCCCTCTTCTTTAAAAAAAAAAAAGGCGATCTAGATCTAGCTTGATATCATCCTTTTCTGGCCTTTTCTTCTTTGTGTCGCCACAAAAAGTTAGATCAAGTGTGAGTGTGAGAGCAGCGGAGAGCGCTCGCCTTTTTCGCACCGACAGAAAGCTGAGAAATTATTGCACTTTCTGATGGGCATCATGTAATACTGTGAAGCGTTACTTCTGCTCAAAACATTGCCGTTTCTGATCTCCTGGATCAACTCCCTGAACATTGAATTACAGGCCAGTAATGTCACCAAGCTGTCATTTGTCAAATTCTCCTCCTCTGGTTCACCCCGTGAATGAGGATGGGCATCCGGAGGTGTGATGGAGGGGGTTTGGGCCAGCGACAGGTCTGCAGGTGTCATGCGGCAGGTTAGGAGGTGTAAGGCTGAGCAGGATGATGGGCTGATTAATCCAGCAACACCTCAGGTCCACCGGGAGAGACTTCTCACACAGCCACACACACTCTGCAGCTAGCAAGCGACCGAGGACGCAGCAGAAACTATTAAAGCACACACAGCTTACAGGCTCATTAGTGATATAGTGCTGTATGTTTCACACTGTACCTTTACTGCAAATAGTAATATTTTAACATATGTAATGCCTGAGGATTGAAGGGAAACTCTAGTTTATTACAGTTTATTACATTTTTTTTTAATGTCTAAAGGGATTGTGATCAATATTTTGGGTTAATGCTATTTAATCTGGCTCTGATTGTCTAGTTGTCAAACATAGTGTCAAAATAATAATGAAAACAAGACCAAAATCATACTTAACACAGGGTTATTTTTCAAAGGCCATTAGTGATTTAAAATAGGGTTGTCACAATATCAGATTTTTACTGCACGATTCTGTAGAGCAGACAAATTTTTGAAAATGAAATTATCTCTGTATGTATTGAACTTCAGCTCCATTCCCTCCATTTTTAGGCGCTGTTTTTTGATTGGTTCTCTTGTTTGACCTTTCACTGCTTCTTTGTAATTCTACCAATCAAATCTCTGCAACCTTAGTTTTCCATGCCTGCAACCAGCTGACCACATGAAGGCAGATGGTCATGTCATCAAACAGAAACATAATTTTTTTTGCTGGAAACTCAACAACATCGTCCATGTGAAACCAAAAAAGAGCTCAAACATGACTGCACAGTGCAAAGCTTGTACATCTGCAGTGAAAACACTGTTAAATTGCAATGCTTGATGCCAAAGTTGAGGAAACACCTACAGGAAGTTCATGTAAATGCAATCAGTCCCCTGAAATGAACTTCCTCCTGCCTCATGAGGTAAATTTTCAGCTTTATTGCCCAGTGTAAAGCATTTATTAGAAAAACTAAACAAAAGTAATGAAGTTTAATTATTTACATAGTAAATTAAAATTACAAAGTAATTAAAAAGGCATTTTTTAACATGTACCTTGTAATCTGTTACCAATTACATTTCAAAATAAACCTTCCCAAACTGATACAGTACATGGGAACACATAATAAGTAATGTATTGTCATTACAGATACAAACTGAATGTGTTTTGGGAAGGTTGCTTGAACTTCTGGCACCATTTAAAACTGACTAAGACACAATTTCATTGACCCACAGTTTGATTAGCTGTAATGGCTGCAACTCACAAACAAACTGTTTTATAATTATCATTATTTTACTCCTCCAGTGTTGTGACATCTGACTAAAAAGCTTTACAATTTATGTCCTGAAGGATCTTTTTAAATGCTGCAGGCCTCTGTTCAAACCCTAATAAATTTCCCTCAGGACTGTTTGGAAAACTGAAAGCACAATATTTTTATTTTTTTTTGTCTTTGAAAAGGGTGCATCAGTCAAACAAAGTCAAGCCAAATTAATTTCAGAAGCCTTTGCTAAGCAAAATGTCTCAGAGTGATTTCCAGAGGAACAAGAAGCAGCGAGCACATCTCAAACATAAAGCTTAAATGTCACAATGGGGAAATAACAAGCTCGCCTTAAGGGAGACGGCCTGAAAGGTGTGCTGAGTTCAATCTCTCATCTGAGCTTCCAGTCCAGGAATCTGTCACCTGAACTGATTGGTTGGATTGCCTGCACCCATCCTTCAACGGCAGCTGTCATTGGTCGGAGAATTTATCTGCCGAGCCGCATCTTGTGTCAACAGGCGCATCAACAGGTTGCACTTTGTCAATCTCGGAAGTCATATGTCACTCAGTTAAACATCTGCCTGACATCACATCATCACCTGCCTTTGTACGTGTGTGTGTGTGTGTATGAGTGCATACATGTAAGTGTGTTTTAGTGATTGCATGTGTGCAATTCTGCAGTTTTGGTTGTTTTGAGTGTGTAAGAAGACATTAATTTTTGTTCGTTTAAAACAAATTTCTATCATTATTTCAATTAACAAATAACACATCACTGCTGTCACATGACACTGATTCCTTTTTGAGCAAAAGCATTTAAATTACATATGAATATCCACTGAGTTTTCATGACAGAAGACATGATTGCTTTATATTCCAGTGAATGACATTCCCAGCTCAAGTCCCTGTCTCTCTCTCTCTCTCTCTCTCTGTCTCTCTCTCTGTCTTCCCTGTTCTCTTGTTCTCCCACTGTGTGACACCCTGATATTGGATTGACCTTATAGGCTGCAGAGATCACGACATCATTAGCTGCGACCAGCCGCAGACTTGCTGCTCAGGCCTCTTGCATTAAGCCACTGCCCCCGGACGGATCATATAGCACTGATAGCAACCAGCTGGGCTCAGTTACACAGCAGCCATGGTGGCAATAGAGATGTCAGCAATACCAATAAGAGACAGGCCTCTGGAAGCCCTTGCAGCGCTGTATGTAATGTCAATAGGTGTGGGATTAGAAAGACTATCTGACTGCTTTCAAATGAGCTAACTGGGATCTTTATACATACAAACATCAATAAAATAATAATTATAATGAGAAGAACAAAAAGAGGTTGATTTGAGGGGTTTGTAATAAAGACATCCTGTTCTTCAAATTAAGATTCTCCGTAAAGTCTCTGAGCCCAAATTAAGATGAGCTTGATGACATCCTCATGATGTCTCTGGGGTTATTGATCATAGTTTCTGAAGGCTAACACCTGGTGAACCCAAGGGGATTTTAATATCTTAACAGATTTTTTTTTAAAAACATAGGAGAACACAGACACACGTCAAATTTGACCAAATTTTAATATCTTAATTTTAAAATTCCAATACCAGGCAATGATTTCAGAGCAGCAGACTCCAGGACTGTGGGAGCTCATGTGATTTATCAGCACCTCAGAAGAAGACAAACATCAGGGAAACAAGAACTTTTGTGTGCTATATTGTGCATCAAAACAAAATAAAAGGAAAATCATTGTGTATAAAATCATTGTGGAATCAGCATGGCTCATTCCATTTGCAGCACAAGCTGGGAATAAAATTTGTGTATATTTCAAGTTTCATTTGGTGTCAAACTGGTCGAATGCAGGTTAATGCTAATGTGAACACAGCTGATACTGAGTGATGATCGGATTCAAGTGTGTTAAAATATCTGTATCTGTAGAATTTAGCTGTAGAAGCTGTATGATACTAATCCTGATGGATGTTATAGATAAACTGAAAGTTACAGAAGTTTATGGATATTGGGCACAGGTGAAGTTTTAAATCCGATCCAACATTTTAGGAAGAATCATAATAATTGCCAATCTAATTAAATAACGAACGCTGGAATCAAAATGATGCATCTATCTTACTTCTTGCACAGTTGATGATGATGATGGTTGTTGTGATTGTGTGTCACGATAAAAGTGACACTGCGGTTGCTTAAACTTCAATAATAATCCATGATTAATTGAACATTTTCAGCTGCTTTTTCATAAGGACAGGTCGTATTTTTCACTCGGTCTGAATCTCATTTTGGTATAAAACCGTTGTTTCTGTCTGATTCCGGTTGACTAGTTCCCTCTCCCACAGCCACGATCACAGGTAAAGGATCAAGCTGAGAGGGCTTATTGTTTTTCAATAGCTGCCCCCCGGCAAAGAACTGAAGCCCTGGGTCTTAAATGACCACAGAAGGTATTGATCTTCATAATGCACTGTTTTTGTTGTTAAATAACCACCACAGGAAAACCGATAAAAGGTCCTGACCTTTCTCTGAGTCTCTTCCTCCATCACTGGGGTGCATGAAACCAGTCCAGCATGGAGGGGGTCACTGGGAGATGGAAAATACCTCACATGTCACTTGATGTTAAACTGAAAAGTGCCCCTTTTTTTGAAAGTTATATTAATGATGGTAAGGGCTTTTATGAAAGGTTTGTCCCAAGCCAGCTTCCATATGTGAACAAAGTCCTTGGTTAGGATAATCACTTCCCCGAAGGCCTTTTTTTTATTTTATTATGGATTGAATTTATGATTGCTTTCTGCTGGTCTCCGAACACTTCTTCTGCTGGCGTGATGAAGCAGATTTCTCTCTCTTTAAAGCTTCTCTTCAGTCTGTTTTCTCACTGCTCAGCCTGGAAATTGTTTTTTCTCATTAGCCACGGACGCTGCGGTCTGACTTCTTCATATCACCGGTGAATAAGGCTCCTATTGTAGAAGACGCAGAGGCAGTCAACCCCCTGCTGCTCCCTCCAACCTAACCGTGACAATAAATGAAACAAATATAAGCGAAAAAAATTCATGCTCTTGAATGTCGACGGGGGGAAATCACTCTCTCTCTCTTACACTGTCTGTGTCTCTCTCTCTCTCTTTCTCCCTCCCTCCCTCGCTCTCCATGTTCGGTCAAACCTATGAGCAGACCTCCAAGGCTGTTCAAGCACAAGTGGGGAATATAACAAGCCTCTGCACACATCATTGGCAAACAGTTGACACTAGAACAATTTATTATCCTTGTGGCCAAACTCAGACAGCCAACATCCTCCCTATTACCCCTTAACTCTCTCTTTCAGATCTCTTTTTCTCTGTGCTCACGGTTTTTTTTTTTCCCAGCTACAGTGTGGCCTTTCAAGCTTCATGTTGGCTCTGCGAAGCTTGTGTGGGTGTGCATGGGCGTGAGAGGAGAATACTTTTAGCAACTGAGATCTTTCTTTGAAAAAAAAAAAAAGAAAACACACACACACACACACACCGCAAAAAAAGAAGGTCCACTCTTACAATCACTCTCTGTCTCCCACACTGTCTTCTTCTCTCACTCTGTCTGTAGCAGCATAACCCTCATTAGCCTCTTAATTGGATCATGCAATGCTCTTTCCAGTCAGCCCACCAGGCCTAGTGACCCTCATTCCTGCAGACTTGTTCCACCTGCATCGCATCGTTATCGCCCGGCGCTGACGAGCAGGCCGCCGATAGCATATCACAGTCCCACAGGAAATAAAATGGACTGAGAAGATCTGTATCTAAGAACAGGCGAGTCGTACATACATCTTCCTGTGAGGAAGACAAGACAAGCATCAAGGCTTGTTTTTCCTCAGAGGGAGAGAAATTTAGAATCCTTACTTTTTAAGACAAAAAAAAAAGAAAAAAAGCAGCCATTGATCTTTTCAAATACAAAATAATGGCGTCTGCTTATCAGTATTCTGTGATCTTCGCTCCTCAAAGTGGCAGCCCGCGTTGGATGCTACGCAATAAGCGAGTAATGTTGCAGATAGCGCCGTTCTCACCTTTAGATAATTTTGCGTGTAGAGTGTCAGATGATTGCTGATTATCGAACCGCTTTACAGTTGATCTGAATCTCATCTGCACTTAACCTCATTGTTCCTGGAGCAGAGGTGAGAGGAATGTCAATTGGAGTGTGTCTTGTGCTCTTTGGCTCAGTTACAGCACCGTTCACACACACACACACGCACACAGACACACACACACAGAGGGATACATACTGCATGAGCACACACAAGCAAACACATTCAGAGCTCTCTATCCCACAAACAAACACAAACACATCAAGAGCTCCTCCCTCTCCCTCACGAACGCTCTCACACAAACAGATCCAGACTCAGTTCATGTCTATGGTACAGAGCAGACACAGGCCCATGAAAAATGCATGTCCCTTTGCGTGTTTCATAAGAAACACTCATCGGGATTCCATCCCCATCTCGACTCAAAAGACCACACAGGAATATCAATTACACTGGCAATTTGGGCGGCTGTGTAGGCAGGAGTGGTGCTGAACGAGAATATGGGATCCACAGTGTCATCTTAATGAGAGGGTCACTGTCTCCTGCAGCTCAGGGGGCAACATTGCTTGCGCAGATTATATAAAATACACATTGGCCTGAATGTGATAGACTTGCTGCTTAATACGGTGGTGGAATCATGATGGGAGGGTAAACCAACAAGCCGTGAGAAAAAAAAATAACCTTTCAGGGCAAAGTGGACTAACAGCAACCAGGGAGATGCTTTAAGGTGGAAGGCAGGGCTTTAATCATGAGGGTGGGACTTTTTTTTTTTTTTTTACAGCGAGCTGCCTTTTTAAACTAACAGATGTTCCAGGATTCCACTTTTCCTATGAATATTTTATCCAAAACTAAATATTAAAATTCTGCTTTTCTGACATTTCAATTGCTTTAACTTCTCTCCCTCAAAGTGCGGAGCGCAGCTTTCCCTCGTCTTTCCACATTTGTCCGTTTCATTGTGCAAAACTAATATCAATTTTTCTTTTTTATCACCGCCATTCTGATCAATTCTGATCAAAGTTTTATCAGTTCGCTCTGGAGTTTCCTAATCCTCAGCTAGCAGGGAGAAGTGATATAATCCAAAAGCAGCCAACAGGAAACTCAAGCAGTGTAACACAAAGACACAAAATCCTGCCTCAAAAAAATTTCAAATCATGATCAGGCTCTCAGGTTTTAACACTGTGGGTGCTTCTGCATGTTTTATTCTTGTTAAATCTCCATTTAATCTATTTCTTTAATTGTTCCTTTAATTCACACTGCTGGGATTTTATTAGCTTAAAAAAAATCTATACTTGTCATTAATATCTAAGAGTTGCTGATGCACATTTTTATTTTCTGATTGGAAAGTTCACTTACATGTTTGTATCTATTTTTTTTTCCATTCGTAGGAGAATCCTTACATGTGCAACAACGAATGTGATGCCACCACCGAGGAGCTGGCTCATCCTCCGGAGCTGATGTTTGACTTTGAGGGTCGCAATCCCACGACCTTCTGGCAGTCCACCTCATGGAAGAAGTACCCAAAGCCCCTGCAGGTCAACATCACGCTGTCGTGGAACAAAACCATCGAGCTCACCGACGACATCATTCTGACCTTTGAGTCGGGCCGACCGGAGCAGATGGTCCTGGAGAAGTCCCTGGACTACGGCCGGACCTGGACCCCGTATCAGTTCTATGCCACCGACTGCCTGGACGCCTTCACCATGGAACCCAAGACCGTCAGCGACCTCACCCAGCGCACCCTGCTGGACATCATCTGCACCGAGGACTACTCCCGAGGCTACGTGTGGAAGAACGACAAGACGGTGCGTTTTGAGATCAAGGACCGCTTTGCCCTCTTCGCAGGGCCTCGGCTACACAACATGGCCTCGCTGTACGGCCAGCTGGATACCACCAAGAACCTGAGGGACTTCTTCACCATCACTGATCTGAGGATTAGGCTGCTGAAGCCAGCCACCGGAGCCACCATGGTGGATGAGAATAACCTGTCCAGATACTTCTACGCCATCTCTGACATCAAGGTGCAGGGCAGGTGAGACAGATTTAAACTTCCTCCTGGTTTTTGCTTTTGAATTAAATCAAGACTTTGCTTAAGCTGTCATTCAGTTTCACTTCAGTTCGTAGATTGTCACATTAATAAGATTTAGAGTGTAAATCAGTTGCGTTTTCTAGCAAAAAGGAAAAGTAAGCAAGGCATCTTTACTCACAATGCATGACAAAGAAACTTAATGTGTTGTTAATCTAAAGAGATATTAAAACATCAAATTTATGTGACCTACTGGTATAGTAACACTAACACTGTTTATAAGCCTGAGACAACAGGAAGGTATTGGAGCTTAGCTTTAAATGTTGAGACAGTTTTTACAGATTGTAGCTCAGCAGGAAAAGTATTTCAGAAGGTACTTTCACAAGCCACTGATCTTATCCAGGTTAAAACCAAAAAGTCACATTCTTAAGACCTGTGAGGTGTCATGGGGGTGTTTTCAGTCAGCAGGTCAGAATAAACTGGGCAGACGAACCGTATAGTGCCTTTAAAAAAACAACAGGAAGACTTTGAAATAAATTCTGTGGTTCTGCAGGAGACCGGTGAAGTAATTAAACATTTTATGCATCTTAAAGAGGGTCTAAACAGATACACTTAGTTCAAATTGTTCCCCATAAAACATTTACAGACCTGATTCTGCAGTATTTAAAAATGTGCATGGTTTACGTACATATTAGCTTGTTAGCAGTCTGCTTCTTTTCTGCCTTTGTTGGTGCATTGCTGCACATGTTTGCAATCCACTGCCCTTAACTGTCATCCAGTAATAAAGTGAGATACGTGTGTGTGATATGATAGCAGACATGAAATATAAGGTGGGAGGTTTGACCTTGCAGTAAATGTTGGTTCATTTAAGTCCGCCAGCTTCACAGAGTGTGTTTTGCAGTTTACACAGCATTCTGTAAAGTGTTTCTCAGGTGCATTTTGAAATGTTAAATTATGAGTAAGTGTTATTTGGCTTTGCTGACCTCAGTTTGTGATTAATGTGAACTCTAAGGCCAGCAATGAAGAGTGCATGTTTGAAAACTGTTCTGCTTTACACGACCAGCTATTTCAAACCAGACTGTGTCTGTCATTTGTCTGTCCGGTTGGCCACAACATCGCCCCCTAGTGTAATATTAGTAGGATTCTGCTTCTTTTAGTCTGACCAAACACACAAACAGATTACATTATGTTATTTTAATTTGATCATTGTAAAGCACTGGGTAAAGTCTGTTTAATATGAACACTATAGATTCATCATTTGCCATCCTGATTTTCAGTAATGATGTGCAGGTTCATGTGAATTAGTGGTACGGGTGCTATAAATGGCCACTGATCTGATGCTGTTGGACAACCTCACCGATGCAAAACAATCAGTTAAACTGCACTTTTTCTTCTTTGTCGTTTTCTCCTCGTTAACAGGACTAATGAGCGCTGGTGCAGACACAAGTGTCGATATGCAAACAGATGTTTCTACATCTGCATATCAATAATTGCGGGAGTAGAAATGAGGTTTACACATGTTCCAGGCTCCACAATGATTGAGATTTGTAAAACACAACCAGACGTACAGGCTTTATAAATCTGATAAGAGAAGTTTTACAGAGTTTTATGTATCTGAATCTACTCTGTGATGAGGAACTGTATCAGCACTCTAAAGTTCCTGCAGTCCTCAACACTGGATAAAGCCAGATTCATTAACAGGGTTTTTTGGATGCTTTGATTGAATTAATGGTGCAATAATTATCACACACATCACTATTAAGTGGGGCTTGCAAACATTGTTATTCTGAGTGCAAACAGTTTGCAGGTTTTCATTCCAAACAGAAACATCAGCCGTTAATAAGCATTTGTTCAGGAAAAGAGGAAGAATGAAAATCTCCATGGCCCATTGTTAACTACACCTGGAACTCAACCTGCTTCTTTCAAAGGAAAGACATATTTAAGATATACTAATGAAAAAAAGCACTTAAGATCATTATTTACTTTTAAATAATGTTAAAGTTTTTTGCATATAAAGCTTCATTTCTGAAAGTCTAGTTTTGCACAACAAAACCCAACATATCTGTTGTTCTGTTCCCACTAATGGAAGTTAACTGCTTCAGACCAAACATGCACACGAGACTTTAATGAGGAAGATTCTTAATTAGATGATTATATGCTGCTGATATGAAGTGGCTGAATGTTCAGAATGAGAAGGACCATGTGACAAAGAAATTCACACTTGTACATAACTTTATTGTTTTCATAATTACACTGTGATGACAATGTAATCACTGCCTGTATTGTGTTCAGAGGAAGCATTTCTTTGAGTGAATGAAACACTGCATTTGTGTTCATCACAGGAGTTGCAGGGGGGCTGGTGTGTGTGTGTGTGTGTGGGCGGGCGGCAGGTACACAAAGTGCAGGACTGTGACACCAGAAACCAGGATTCATATCCAGACTTCTGTATGCGGTTAGCTTTAGGCAACAAAAACATTTTGGTTAAAGATTGTGATTTCTGTTAAATATTTAAATCTAAAGTCACTGCTGACTTTTCTTGTATTAAATTAGACCAATTAGATCTTTTCCTGTCACTATGATTGAATACTACGATCCAAAATTGCCCATTTTAGCAACTCTTTTTGGGTTAATTAACTTTCTCATTACGCTAATACAAAAAGAAACTATGGTTGGTTTTGTGTTTTTCTTGAAACGTATTTGCTGTCGCAGATTAGTGGTAAAGAGACAGATTTCTAGGAGACAAAGCTGCAAAGGAAAGAAGCTTCGATGCCTGTCTTTCTTCAGCCTACAGTAAATCTACACACAGTTTGGCTGCTCACTGTTTACAAGCACAAGGTGTTGAGGTGGCCTAAAACAAGTTCAACCCAACCCAACGTTCTGTTCCCAAAATAAGTCTGAATCAGGAGAAAAAGTAGCAGCCTGAGCAGACTGTGAACTCTAGTCTCCTAAATTACTTATTATAACCCAAACTTGACAAGGACAGAGGGCTGAGATTGCCTCCTGCGAGCCGTGGCAAAGAGAGGAGTTTTAATGCATGTCTCTCTTAATTTTTTATTGCAGACACACATCAAGATTCCACAGACAGCTCATGATCCCATAATATGATAGCACGATTATCGGGTCAGTTGGCTCATAAAGTTTGACTTGCTGTGGTTAAATGTTTAGCTGCAACACACCGTTGACAGTTCGGTTAAATAACAACATAACATGGATATTTGTCTTTGCTTATTTTTCTTTATTTCTTAATATACTCTGTTAATTAGCCACCTACCTTAATATGTTATCATTAAGCATCAACCTCATAGAGGTGAAAGAGGAAAAGTCAGCTCCTCGCAAACAACAATCAGGTTTTTTTAGTTCAAATGAAACAAGCTCGGGATTAGTTAGTGACATTTACATGACAGAGGGAGCAGATCTTTGTGTGCACGTTAATGCTCAGGCACATTATTATAAGCTATAGAAACAGGCAGATTTACTGGTTAAATACTCTTGAAAGTGAAGATGAAGGTGATTTCATGTTTTATTGCTCATTTTATGATAATTTAAAGGCTGCTCTTTATAGTTAAATGTCCTGAAAAAATAATGTCTGGACAAATTTCTGATGACTTTTTTTGGATTAATTAAAAACTATCAAGAATTGTTCTTTAGGAAGGGAGCCTTTCGTTGGCCTTTTTTTCTATGAAATTAAAATTGCATCATTTTATTTACTTCGGACAGAAGACAACATTCTTTGTTTGCAACACATTTTAAGCGATTATGTTCATGTAATAAATAACTATGTTTCATTGAAAGCACGTAATATGTAACTTAAGTTTCATTAAAGCTAGATGACTTGATTTTTGGCCACTTGGGGGCAGCAGAACAAATTTTCACGCAAGATGAACGTAACTTCAGCTTATAAAGTTAGAAACTTGTTGGTAAACAGGTGTTTGTTCCACCGGACGCACAGCAACTTTAGCTTTCACTTAGATTAATGTTTCTGTCCATATGATTCATATAGGTTCAAGTTAAAATCTCCTTTTTACTCTCCTTTAAGGAAAAGTTTGACTTTTTGGCTGCTGATTGCTCCTGATGATCCAGGTAATCATCGACTCTGTCTCATTTGGTTGTGTACAGGTAGTGTACAGTTGATGACAACCAAAACAACAGTCCAGAAATGTTTTTAATGGGTGCGTAGAGCTGCAGGAGGCTGCAGAGTCGGGTGATAATTATCTGTGGTTTCGAAACCACAAGCAATCCCCCTTTACAACACACACACTCATTTGGCTCAATGTCTATTAAAAACTATTGATTAGTGCAGCTTTAAAAAAGGAGCGCCCTGTCAAAGTAGAATCATATTTCACCTGTTTGAATTTGGAAGCTCCTCCATCTGCACTTAAGGGAAAACTTCACGAGTCATTAATTTAACATTTTTAAAAACTGACTTTTTTGCCTGCAAAAAAATTAACAAGACTTCCTTTGCATGCTCCACTCTGCATTATTTCCATCAGTGAGTCATCAAAATGCCTCTGTGATTTTCAGGGAATGGAAACATTGTCATTTGATGATGCATGGAAACGGCCCACACGAGGGTCGTAAAGCTCTACAGCTGCTCTCAAAATGGGACCGGCGTTGCTTGCTGCAGTTGGTTTATATGAGGATAACTAGGTTGGTAATGACCCATTAGATGGGCCCTGGGTGAATCGAAACAGTTAGTCCCTAATTAGACTTCAGTTGACTTCAATGGCAGATTAGAACCATTAGCACGTTGGCTAATTGGTAGGAGACTAATCTTGTAATTAAGAGCATTTGCAGCTGATTAAATGGTAATCATCAGAGACACATCAGTGAAACGTGGAGACATTCAGAATTGCTAGGCGGTGCTTCCAAATTTAGCCTTGCCCTGTTTAATAATGAGCAGATTTATGGTTTCATCTGCAAGGTTTCCTCTCTGAGCATGCCTCAGCTTTTGCCTTAAATAACACACGTTTTTCAGAGATCTGTAATATTTTTCAATCATCTCTGACTGCTGGTTGCACATCAACAACAAAATCAGTCACTGAACATGAGCTGTCATAACGGGCAAAAAGATGTGACAACACTTTATGACGTTTGATTTCTTTGATCATGTCAAAACAAGTTTTTTGGGGGGGGTTTTTGCATATGGTGGAATGTGATATTCCCAATTCAGCCCCATGAAAGATAAAGCCATGTTCTGCAGTCAGACACACTCTTCCAATATTCACATTCATACTAAAACATGAATAGATGAGTTATAAATTGCAAGGCCTGCTACCCAACACCGAATAGCATCTCCCACTGATATCTTATTTTGCCATTCATTACAAAGAGTAGCAAAAGGTTGGATGGGGGTTGGATAAGCTATTTTGCCCAATTTTCCATCCTGCCCCTGGGCATCAAATTCAATTTTCCACCAAAAAGTTTGCAGTAAGAAAGAAAAGAAAATAAACATACGATTTCTGTCCAGAGGTGGATCAGTAACTCACATGAAAGAGGGTGATGGAGGCGGGTGGGGAAAGACTGATTAGAGTTCCCACCAGCCTCAGCTTCCTTCTGGCTACAACCAAATGTGAAAGCCTTATCACAGAATGGCCATCCTGTCTGAGAATTCCCAGAATACTCCATAAACGCTGATTAACTTTCACACACATACGCAGCTGAATATTTGCAGTGTCATGTAACCTGCGGATATGTTCCTGAATGTCAGAGGTCTGAATGGATGGACACTAAGAAAAATTTTAAAAAATCATAGTAAAAATTGTATTTTCATGGTGATTTGTGAATTGTTTAACCTCATTTTACAGTTATATTGCAGAAATGCTTTACAAATATGAGACAATAGTATAAAAAACTGCATAAACTGAATGAGTGACTCAATTTAAAAAGAAAAAATCAGTCCATCATAAATCAAATTAACTCCTTGCAATAGAGTCACATGGCAGAAAACTTTGAGCAATTTAAAACCTCTGTAGTGGAAGATTCTTGCAATAGTTTGTCCTTCAGTATCTAAAGAAACTGTATTTATATTAGAGGATTCAGTAGCAGTATTCAGTGCAACTGAAGGAAGTATTGAGTCCTTTAAAGTGAGAAAGAAACTAGATGTGGAGGTTGATGGAATATATCTGATTTTCTTGCAGGAGATCATAGTTCGTGTACCATCGCAGACCTGAAAGTAATATCTGCGTCGTGTTAATTGTAACTTAAGTCTTTTCCTGACTTAAACTAAGTGTATCAGTTGCCTTTTTGTTACATTTATACCTCCATGTTAAGGTTTAACGTCATTCCTGCAGTGAACTTGTGCGTTGAGTCTGCAGGCGATGCTTCGGCTCACATGCACCCCCTCACCATTGTAAGCTCCAGATGCCACACAAGACGGCATGAAAGACCCAAAGAAGATTTCTCTTTAATAATCTAAGAATTGTTACAGAGCGCAAGTTTATAAAAAGTGGCTTTGAAAGGCTCAGAATCACATTGCACCGAAAATACTGTGACAAATCTTGCTGTACAATGATCTTGTATGATAGAAAAAGGGATGGGGGGGGGGGGGGGGGGGGGGCCCCCAGAAAAGGGATTATTTTTTAACAAAACAAAAAAAAATAAAAGGGTGGGGTTTTGTTGTGTTGTTGTTTGGGGGTGTGGGGGGG
>JAQMCX010000009.1:7895925-7921601 GCA_029814765.1 Acanthurus leucopareius | reverse complement strand
CCCCCCCCCCCCCCCCCGCCCCCCCCCCCCCCCCCCCCCCCCCCCCCCCCCCCCCCCCCCCCCCCCCCCCCCCCCACAGCAGAAAAGGGATTATTTTTTCACCTTTCCTAAGAAAAGAGACAGTGTGTGTGTTTGTGTGTGTGTGTTTGCGTGTGTGGGGAGGGGGATGCTAGCGGTGCTATTGATTTCTAATGTTACTCCACATCAACGGAAAACAAAAACCTTGAACCGTGCAGGCTGTCCCACCTTTCACGTCCCCCTCTCCATCGTTCCTCACTTATTGATCAGATGTCTGCTCGTTAATTAAGACATGACCGCTACCGGCTGGCTGTGCGGTCAGAGCTGCACATCTACAGGGCTGCAGCGGGGCCTGGGAATGAGAGGCAGCTAATCCATAAGTGCTAATGTGCTATTTCTCTCACCCCCCCCACCCCTCCCCCCATGTCATTCTCTATTTTTCCCCAACCTTTCTCTTCTCTTCTTGGTTTTCCTACGAACACCGTGTCAAAGTAAGCAATAAAAAGAAATTACAGGGCCACGTGTCTTCTGTCAAGATATCGGGCTGTAGAAGAAAACTGAAAAATTTAAAACATAATAACTCCTGAATGAAAAAGGCTTTAACCTTAATTCATAAAATGATATGAAGCATTGAGATTGATCAGGTCATGAAGGAACTATTAAACCCAACCACTGTTTTCTGGTCTTATATTACTGGCAAATCATTTTGTAGTTGGAGATGTTGAGTTAAAATGTGTTTTCTTTGCACTGACGTTATCTCCCAAGTCATTCCTGTTGGGTTTCTCTGGAAATACATTAAAACTGAAAGATTTACACCATATATTCCAAATTTTCTTGGGGAGCATGGCCCTCGAAACCCCCTGGTTAGGAAACATGACCAGAGTATTCCTGAAATCCAGGCTGCAGCCCTGCATTTAATCATTTTTCATTCAATTGTCACATAAAAAGAGCAGAGCAGGTGGACTCGACAGCAGACGGCAGGCAGGCTGACAGACAGGTGGGATCAAAAGCAAGATCCTTCATTGTAAATAACAGAAGCAGGGGCGAAGGCAAACAAAGCAGACGACCAAACAAAGACCGAACTGAAAGCTGGAATTAAACACACACTAAAAAAACTTGACGAGGGAATGATGACAAGGCAGGTGGAGGAGCTCAGATGAGATGATATAACAGGAAAGGAGCTGATTGGCTGGGGAAAAATCCTGTCAACAGGCAGGGCCGGCGAGACCGATGCAAGGAAAGCAGCACAGGAGGGAAGCGCAGAGCAAACAAGAGACAGTCAAAAAACAATAAGACAAGACAGGACTGTGACAACAATGCCATTTTTGATACCAGCAGCTCTCAAAACTAAAAAAAAGAAATGCTCCTTTGTAACACAGAAGTTAGAATTTCTAATGTTAACATGACTGCAGGCTTGTAGAAATTAAAAAGAAGGATGTTTTATTCCCGGCTGACTTTTCTACACTGACAAATGTTAAACAAAAGCAAATTTCAAAAGACAAAAACATTTTATCCCAAATCTTTCCTCTCAGGTATACATAAGAGTTCTTCAAAGGCAATTTTGATACGAAAGAATAATAGTTTTAGATAAGATATGAAACATTTTACTGTTATTATATGCTCCCCGATGCTCCCCTCGAGCCGTAGACAAACTCTGTATCTCCCTCTCCCGGTGGGAATCCCGAACTCATAAAAAAAAGTACCGTATCACACACTTCAAATGTATCTTGCACTTAAAAAGGAGTCTAAATTTGTAACTCCTCCACAGTGCATTCGCATGGCGGGCATTGCACCGCGCTGCACCGCACACAGGAGATCTAAACCCCCAGGATATCCACAGTGTGTGCGCTTCAATGGTCGTGTATAGAAATTCAAGAAAAAGAAGTGTGATAATATTACACCATATCATCTCCTGCACAGTATGCTTCATTTAAAAACCACTGACATTTGAATATCTTTCCATCCCGAACTGTCTCCGTGCATCTCTCTCCCTCCGAAGCCTCCGGGTTCATAAGGCGTGACAGACTGCATCAGGAGGAAATAAACTAATATTAATCTGCAGTGTTTGAGTAAAGATTTTGTTTGTGTAGCTTGATGGGATTAGGTTTTGATTTTTAGTTCAGTGGGTGAAAAAGATCTCATATATTTTGACTGCAGAAGTACTTTTCTTAGCAAACACATTTTTTTTAGATGATTGTTTTTCCAGATAAAGGTGTGGCCACATGTCTTTATTCATTCCAGCAGTGTGCAGGCCTGTTTTGTTCGGCTTACGCAATCTTACCGAAAAGCTAGTAAAAATATTATTGTAAAATTGTATATTTCTGTCTGAAGTTGTTCTCTAAAAAAGAGACGCATGTGAGACGGAGTCGGATGATGTTTCAGCTGCTACAGAACCTGCGGAGCAGCCGGAGTTTCACAGTGTGTAAACAGTTTTGTAGCTGTGTTTTTAAAACCCAGCGCATGTTTTTTTATACTTTTTTTTCCTTCCTTCTGTACTTTGACATGCAAAGATTTCTGAACCCGAATTCACCCTCATCTTTGAGCAATTTCGGTTTCTCCGCCTTTTGGGAGTTTGCTGCCTCAGAAGGATGGTTTTTTTTACTTTTCATGTGCGGGGATGACCGCGTCAAAGCCTGCTGTTTATTTGAAACAGTCATCGCCAAAGTTCAATAGTTGATCCACTATTTTTACGTTTCATCACTGAACACTACATTGTTTAGCAGTGCGGCACAATGAGGAGCTTCAATGGATCTTTTACCTTTGTCAACCTCTTTAGATGTTGTAGATACTGTATCTTGTTCTAAAGAGGTACAGATTATGAAAAATATTGGTGTTAAGAGAAAAGATGGTATTTTTATGACTTTGATATTCTCTAAACAAAATCTTAAGTTTAACAGCAAAAGAAATTTCATTTTTAAAAGAAAAAGTAAAAGAGTTAAAGACCTGCACCACTTAAAATGAGCTATGGTTTGAACAAGTGGCTGATTTAATGCTTTATTATATCACATCTTGTCACTGTGTAGCATTGTAGTCGATAGTAATGCAGAATACAAGCAGAGGTTTGTGTGTTTGATGGGCAGAGTCGAAGGTGAGCAGATTTGCTCAAGTTGCAGGCAGGTGGAGGAAGTGTGGGTGGAGACAGAGGCGGGGGCTGTTTACATATTCATAGTTCTGTGCATTTAAAAGCAAAGGTGTAGAAGCAGATCAAATTTTAGGATATAACATCTAAATATGCAAGTTTGATGAACGAAGATGAGTTTTGAAGGGTTAAATCAATGAGTGAAAGACTTTTATAATGAATACATAGAAATAATAACCTTTGTTTGCTCACCAAAAGATTTGTTTTGAGGTGTGGAGGCAGAGCTTTTTTAAATACACTTACAGATTAAGAAATATTTACCCCAAAGGGTGTGATACATTGTCCATTTTTTAAAAATTGAAATAGTAGCACGTTGAGATCAGTTTGAATGGCAGAAACCAAAGTAAACACTGAGTCAAACCTATCAAACACAAGCCATTTCTTCTCTCAGCACTGAAATCCTCCCTGTCGCCCCTTTAACAGGCTACATTGCAGTCTTGCCCTTCACATCAGCACACAAGCCAAAACAAACTGCACACACACATATACACACACATACACACATGCACTGGCTCTTATCCAGTTTCTCACATACAGTATACACAAACACAAACACACATACACACACACACACATGCCTCGAAATCCTCCAAGCCCGTGCTCTGTGAACCATGACAGCTGTAGCCAGCTTGATTGACAGAGTTTGAAAGTCAGGTTCAAGTGCAGGTTCACGCGACCCCCAGCGTTACCGCGCTACAACCGCAAGGTTCTCGCCGCCTCTGCCAGCGCCAGCTCACTTATCTTCCACCAGATGCCTGTCACACGCTGCGATGTTTTCTGCCAGTCATCTCCCAGTCTCCAGCGTTTAATTAGTGCTCATTAAGGCCCAAGCTTTCTTTGTAAATAATATATGGGGAGAAAGTACTTCAGCATAAACTGACTCTGGAGGGACAGCATTCATGAATAGTGAAACCGTCAACATGTCCGCTTTGCTTCACTTACAGTAGGATCAAGCTTTACCAGCAGTGGAACAGACAAGGTTTTTGTGTGGCTTCATGAGTTTACATGTTGTTTACATGTCTGTATGTGTTTGCATGTGTGTATAGGTTTATGTTTGTGTGTGTGTGTGTGTGTGTGTGTGTGTGTGTTTGCGTGTGTGTTCTCACTTGCGCAGCCTAATGCAGTTGCAAGTGTGTTTTTTTGTCATTACAATGAAGGATTGCTACTTTTCTGAAAACAGATATTTTTTTACTTGCCCTTTCATCCTTCTTAAGTGAGTGCATGCAGAAAGCGACACTTGCCTGCTTCTGTGCTCACACACACACACACACACACAGACACACACAAACACAAAGCACACAGAGCATGCAGCCGGCCTCCGATTTCCATATTAATACGTCTCTCCCATTGCGGATTTCTTCACGGCTTCCTCCTTGTCTCAGCGGCTTACATCACATCAATGAGATGGCCCTCCACCATGAGGGTGGAGGTGGGATGGAGGAGGGGGGGGGTGGGGGGTGTTGACATTACCATACTGTATCCCTACATCAATGCACAACTTCAATAATAGGCCCTGTCATTGAAACAAATCACAGTCTTTCAGTGGCAGTGGCCCAAGCCACGCAAATTCAAATTTCATTTCGCCTCGGCAGAAAATTGAAGCTCGGGGAATTAACTTGTGATCCATTCCTAATATTTCTCCAATAATTTGGGGAGCCCTGGCGGGGCTACTTTATATTTCAATGGGGGACGCAAACAATTTGCTTGAGATGTATTACATTACACCCCGAAGAATGACAAAATTGGCCACAGCACAGAGCGACGAAAACAAGCCTAATCGGACTCTTCAATTTCACGGTGACACAGCCTGGTGTAATGAGGTGACTTCTGTGGCTCCGCTCGTCTCCTCCTGAAAAAGTTCAGCGCCATTCGAAATGTAAAAAAAAAAGGAAGAAGTCAATGTAAAGTAACGCTGTCAAACTCATTATGTTTGCTGGATTTGCCATGTTCCTGCCTAAATGACTTGTTTTTGTATGAGACTTGTCTTTTATTTCCCTGCAACATTTTTTTGTAGAGACTTTTGCTAAAAGCAGCCTGGATGTTGTCGCTTTAGCTTTATGCTAATTGATAGATACTGAAACCTAAAATTCAAATTAAATTAAATTAGGCTGCACATTACAGCAGCATCTTGTTTTTATCTTTATGGAAGTTGAACATTTAACAGTATCGACTTCTTTAGATGCATTTTGCATGCTGTGCAATTTATTTAAATACAGTACAATACATGGATGATTTCATTTCTCACTAAGAGAAAAAACACAGTCTGGCAAACCAGATGACCTTGAAAATGTTTTCCCTCATGAAAGTATCCAGTTTATTTATATAATTTCTTTCAACAACAGCTGTGGAGAAAAACTGATATCATTAAGTCCAAGTTCCCAAAAGCATACATATTTTTTCAGTTAATTATTATATTGTAGTTTATGTAAATGTTGTTTCATAACATGAAGGTGTAGGTGCTTTTTCGAAGACTTGTTTACAATAAAAGCACAGAACTGTTACAGTGCAATGCAAGGTGGATTTATTATTTTGTAGAAGCAGCAAACAGAGGTTTCTTAGCCTCTTTTCCCAGCGGATCTGAGAGTTCTGGTCAGTTTACAACACCAGAAACAAAAATGTGCTCTGACCTGAAACAAGTCAGCGCTTTAGAAACTAGAAGCATTTTAGAAATAATTCTTTTACTCACAACTGAGGTAATATTGCAATTTAATATGAGAAGTCAGATTTGGCTGCAGTTCTGTGTTGGACGAGCAGAGCTGAACAACATGTGCATTTGTTCATAGGCTGAGACTCTCACACCACCTCACAAACCCGCCTGGTGCTTTCAGCAGCACCTGGTTTTGTCTGAAACCTTTAATGAGGACTCTGAATGAGCTGCAGCTGTCTGATCAACACTTAAGAAAGACCTGTGTGGACACCATTGTTAAGGTGATAGCAGGATGATTTTCTGTTAAAAACTTTTGTCTGAGACAATATTAAAACAAGAATCCTGCCTTGGTTTATGTTTTTTAACATCAGGGATTCTGATCAGACATTTTTAACCTTTGGTCTCACCAAAAACAATTGTTTTGTCAATTCTTAACATGAGATTTTTCTCTTTTATAAGAGCACAGGAGGCTTGTATAATATTTAATAAAATATTCAATAAAAATGTTTGAGATTTTGTATCAGTGAAGGACACAACACTGAGAAACAGGATTTAAACAGATCTAACATCCCAATTTTTCAATTAAATCCTCACATCAGTGTTCCTTCCTCTAATGTAAAATACACCAAACAGCGTCTCTCTGCATAAGATGTTGGCCTGGCTGTTCTGGTTTGTTCAGGTGACACATTGACATTCATTTAAAACTTTCAGCAAGGCCAAAGTTTCACTCAGCAGCCTTGATTTCTCCATATCTGTCAGAGCTATCACCGGTAAGGATGTGAGAGGCTCTCCAGGTGTCTTGTCGAGGAAAGTTTGAGGAAACCTCAGTATGTATTTATACAGCATGGAGGCGCATTACAGGTTCTGACCATGGGCGACTTGTGTGAGGGAACAGGTGAGATACAGAGCTGCGGGAGACTGGTTTGCTCAGTCAGTCTTATCAGTCAGAGTGGCAGTCATGAGTTAAATCTCCTATGAAAAAAGAGAGAAAGAAAGAAAAAAGGCTTCCCATTCTAAAACACCATATAACCATTGCATAAAATTCTTAACAAGCAGCACCTGCAGAAACATGCAGGTTTTAGGCAGCGGTCTCAGAAGAAAATGCCTTGTTTTTTCTGTTTTATAAAGGCAGATAATATGCAGTTTCTTTTCCTATCTTCACAGGAGTAAGAAATAATGTGAGATATTTTATCCACCAGCCCCTTCATCAGTGTGTGACCTGAACCTTTGAGTCTCAGCATTTATACCTTAACACAGGTGCAGACAATTAATTAGATCAATCACACCCCCTCCACAAAGAGGCTGAACCATAGGAACCAGCATGAAACAAACTCTTATAGATTTGTCTGTTCATCAACATCAGCAATTTAATAATAACTTGAGACTCAAAGTAGCAAGGAAGCAATGAAGTGCAGGAAAGTGCAAAAAAAAAGAGAGCAAACTTCTTAATGAGCACTGCTTCGGTAAAGTGCAGGTCAAAAGATGTCTAGAGATTTAAATTAAAAGTCAAGATTCAGTGAAGAGCTACAGGCAGCTACAGGTGAGATGTAGGTGTTTAGGTTCAGGTGTGACAGTAAGCGAGAGAAGCAACTGTTCTTGTAAAAACAACAATGGCGATTAAAGAAGCTAGCATAGATGTTGCTGTTAAAACAACAAGAGAGTATTTCTTCACTGAAAGAAAAGTTAAGAGCAGCACTGAAGGCTTCTCTCAATAGAAAACATGTTTCTGTTTTTTTCCCAAAAGGTTTCCACAGTTTGATTTAACAACTGGCTCTGCTGGCGACGCTCTCCTGTAACATTATGTAATTTGTTGATCTGATTGGCTGAAGTTTAGCCTCTGATAGACAATGATGGACAGATGGTTTGTCCAATCACCTGCCAAGTATTTTTTTAAAAGTGTCTGCCCTTTTCCAAACAGTTTCCAAGGACGACTTCCCAGATGGCTCTGTGTAACAAACCATCTGGCGCCTCAAGTTAAGGTACAACAGGAGAGTAAGGGAGATGTCAATCAAGCGCAGTCTGTACACGCCCACACTGTCTTGAGAGGTCTAATTAGGCAAATAAGTAAAAACACCTGTGCAGATAGACTTGTGGGGTTTCAACAACAAAATCTGAAAAATATATTAAATGAAATTAATTCCCCTTATTTTTAGCCCCATGATACTTTGCATAAATTATCGGCGTGACTTCCACTTATGCCTTTCTCTGAAGTGGCATCAAGAGATTTTGTGGATTCTACAGATGTTTTCTCTTTTCTTGGAGATTTGGGGAAAATATTGATGTTGGAACAACCTTTAATAAACAGGGTGATGTTATCATATTTCCTAGCTTAAAATTTAAATGTTTTCCAGTGAAGAAACCAGTAGCATGTTGCTAACGCTGTCAGACGCTGATTCAGTGACAAGAATAATCAGGGGATGCAAACGCAACTCACAGAGAGGATCATGGGACCAGGAATAAGGTGGATATAATGTCAGTCCCACACAATAACTCCAGTAAAAAAGAAATTAACCAACCACGGCACCACATTCTGTTCTTTAATTTAATCATTTTATTAGCTTACATGCTAATTTATGCTTACCAAATCCATATGACTTACCCCTCACATCAGCATAATTTTGCTGATGCTGCAGAACTTTATGCAGGACTTTATTAAAAAGAATATATGCCACTTAAAAGCTGGCTCACCTGTTTCTTTGTGTTATTATTTCTTCTTATAAAGTGGTAGAGAACTCAAGAGCAAATGCCAGGACCTTAATTTTCATTTAAAGAAAACATTGACTTGTGTGTCAGCTGCTAACGGTCTGATTGCTGTAAATGTGGCCAAGTACAAGAACATTTATTTAAAGTTTTTTGTCTCAAGCAAAATTTACACTTTTTACTTCATCACGGGCAATTAATGAAAGTTTCCCCGTCAGTCCAGACTCATCTTCTTTAAGGCTCTTATTTCTGTGCTCCTCTTTTGTCTCGACTCAGAGTTGCTAGAAGCTGTCACAGGTTAGAAAAGCTGCATTAGACATGGTGAGCCTGTCACCACAGTGCCAAAAGTCAGGAGAAACCAAGGTTAGGCATCAGAGGGGAAGACACAGGGCACTGCTGCTGTCCACTCCTGAATATCAACGTAAACCAGACCCTCACCGCACCTCATCTCACTGTGGACATTTGTTCTTTATTACATTAAGCACACAAATTTACTACAAAAAAGGCTTTATTACTCACCAGGTGCAGTATAAATGTCTTTTTTGAAATATTACATCATTAAAGAAGGTAATTTGTAACTATTAAAAGGTCATAGTAACATTTATAAATGGATGGAACCTTAAGTCTGCCCTGTTGAATGTAAAAGTGTTGGTCAATGCAAAGTTTCAAGTGCAAAAGTTTTGTAGATATTTGTAAAATAATCCAATAGATAATGTTGTTTGATTTGCCCAAAGTTTGAAACATTGTCTTTAATATTTCTTCCTCAAAATCAGATAAAAGAAGATAAAGAAAATATTTTTTTGTGGATGTAAAGAATGTTAAAAAAAATGTCATTTATTAAAACCAACAGAGGTCCTTGTTATTCTGGTTAAAATTCAAGGAAGAGTCCTTAGAAAAAACATTAAAAACAAGTAGCAGTTATCAAGACATTGATAGGAGGACATGCAGGAGGATGTGGCTGTTGAATTTTTTAAATTTAGTTTCAATGCTGTGCAAACAACAAAATAAATGCAGTGCACTTCTATTGTACTTAGGGGCAGACAGGAATCTTCAAACCTGAGCAAATGCACTCAAATCTGTCTTTATAGTGGACGCCATTAAAGGTGAGAAAATATGCCCTTTAAGTAATGTTTAGTAATGCCTCCCTCAACCAGTTTCCTGTTCACAAAAACACACACACACAAACACACACACTAGGACAATAATAGACTCCATCCATCCATCCGATGTTTATTTCATCCTTTCTTAGAGAATTTTAACCCCCAGCTGAAGAAATGCGATTGATGGGAAAGACACAGACGTAGATCTCCAGTGTCTCCTAAGGGAGGGTCCCTTGTTTGGATAACGGATAATACCAATTGCTATTGGTCTGCACTGTGGATAAAAGGTCATTAAAACTTTATGAAATGTGTCTTTGTAATGGTGCAGGTTCAGAAAGCTAGAAGTACAGGGGATCTCTTCCCTCTTGTGACCCAAACCGGGGAACCAGAAAAGCTCTCTGATTTCAATGTGACAATGCCAGCGGCAAAAGCATCACAACCCAGAGCTCCCCTGAGTCCACATCCTCTACTCCATCAGCGTGCTGCTCACACCGGTTGAGCCCAGTGATCCAAATTTTGCTGGTTTTTAATTGAGTAGAAGGTCAACTCTCATCTCTCTTTACGTTAGGGAGCTGCTGCTGTCTGCATGGCAGAAGAACTACACCCAGTCATTAATTTTATGGAGCAGGGACTTAAATTGATTAAAAAGTTAAGGACCATGGGGAATGCATGACAGCGGTTGCATTCAGTTGCAGTGAATGCAGGCTGGTATTCAGTCACATTCATTCTGGCTGATAATATATTAAGACAGAACAAGACCCGAGGAAAGACGGTGATTTTCTTGAACAGACTTTAAGGGGTTTTCAACTTTAACAATCCCTTCCACTAAAAAATTTGTACTTTTGGTTTTATGTACCCTAAAAATGAGAGACCTTGACCATACTGACTTTTATCTGTACAAAGTTTGTCACTAGAAAGGTGCTTTCACATTCCTCTACTGAAGGGGGCGATGTTTGTGGATTTTATGTGGACGTAAATTCAAAAGTTAAATGCTGGCATGGAAGCGTGAAACCTTTAGCACAGAGCAGATTTTTCAGCACAGAGAGTGATAGTTGCATAAGCACAACTGCTAACGCTGTGTTGGCCACTGCTAACAAGCTAATAAGCTAACAAGCTTACAAAAAACATGAACAAAACAGATGAAAGATGCTAAATACAACCACCAATTTGGTATGATCATGAGTTTGCTAGCAACTCATTTTGGTGCACAACAGACTTTTTAACCGAGTCTGTGTTTTGATCGAAGCACAAACATTTATGGCTAAATCTTTTCAATTTTTTCTCCTTCGCCTATGTGAGACATCTTAATGTGCACTGCTGTTTCACTGGACAGTCCAGTACACAAAGTGTTTGCAGGCGGGACACAAGATCTGGGATCCAAAGATCCAGAGTTTCTCAATGAGGGAGAAAGAGTAGCTTCCAGCCCTTTCCCAGAGTCCTGTTGTCTCTGGGTTTTTTGGACTTTTTGTGTAGGAAAACTGTGTTAATCAAAATATTAATTACAGATAAGTATTAAAGCGCCTCTGGAGAGGAACTTTCATGTTGCCATAGCTGTGGAAATCTAGCAACTGCAAATGGCATTAATTAGATTTTAGAGTTTTTGTGTGGGCTACTTCCAATTACTGAGAACAGTTAAAATCCTGTGAAATGTCTAAACTTGTAGTGAGACTTTTATGTACTAATTTAGGTTTTACCAATGCATGTGCAATATTCAGCACCATTGCTACTAAATAAGCACCAATTATCTTAGATGTATCTTAAAAATGAAGGATTTTATAACTTAGGTGATTTGATAAATTTATAATTTGTGGGAACCCATTTTTTACAAGTATATTTGGTGTATAAAAGTAATTATTGAGAATTTTTAATAGACACATCTACAACTAAAGTGTAGACAGTTCACAAATGTTTGATGATATAAGGCATAGATAAAATCATATATCTAATGATGTCTGCAGCAGATTTAAATACATTTTTTTAACTTTTATAGATACAAAAAGGCATTAAATGCTTGATAACACAATATAGGGCTATTAAGCCAATACAGTATATGAGTATTTATGATTGTGGCTAAAAAGATATTTCAAAGCCTAATTTGCATATACATACATTTGTGCACAGTCTCCTGTTGCACACTAAAAATATTGTACTGCAATAAGCCCTTATAAAGAGATCCCTTAATTAAAACATATTTAAGTGCTTATTTCATGAACAAATCAAACCCCTTATCATGCACCTTTTATTTTTCCAATGTGTGTTATAGAGTCTTATATATTTTATATAGTGGAGATAGTGGAGATAAAATAAAGTGAAATCCATATGTGGATGTGAACAGACATCCACATTACTTTAGATCTCATTCACTGACTTTTACTGCCTCTCATCAGCCATGCAGTCCAGGCTTTAGTTTCACTTGTTTCCCGCAGTTATCCATCATTAATGTGAGATGTCAACGTAAGGCCAGGAAGTCAATTAGAATAGATGTATTTCTGACTGCTGCTGTCATTTCTCTGTCTCATGTTCGCTGGCAATTGTAGGCAACGGATACCCGGCTCCTCTGTCTCAAATGGGAGAAATCTTTCCTTAGAAGCGCTTTGTAAAAACAAACATAGTCATGATGTGAAACCATGAGCCGGCCGAACCCCCCCCGAGACGGCTAGTGTGTCAGATCCACTCGATTGTCTCCCCCTCCTTAACTGTCTCTGCATCAACCTCCCCCCGCTACAGCTTCTCAAAAAGCTGAGGTCATTAGATGTAACCTTTTACCCTCTTAGGACTAAAATCAAATACGGGGAATTAAATTTGGAACACATGTGGTATATGAAACTGTAATATGTCAGTGTGACAACAAACATAGCCCACTCCTCACTGGGGATCTTAATGAAACAGAAAGGTAAAGAGAAAGCGCCTCATTTAGGTTGTTAGAAACACACAATCAGGGCTCAAACTGCAACCAACTTTCCTTCCAAATGCTTGGAAATGTAAGATTTCTTGTTCCATCTGGTCAGAACAGGGGTGGGTTTGGTTGGGTGTCGAAAGCCGTCGGGCCTCCTCTCCTCTCCTGTCAGGAGCATCTGTCAGCTCTGCCATAGTTCTGTCTAATAAACCAGCTCCGTCGACCGGTAGGGTTTCCTGCCTGAAGGCTCCCTTGCCAAATAACGCAGTTATTTGAAAAGACTTTGAAGCAACTTTGAAGGCAAAGAAAAAAGAGAATTCTCTGGTTACGCTGCTTCTCTTTGTGCTATCATCTCTCTATCAGATCCCTGTTTTGTGCTCAATTAGTAAATCTTACAGAGTGCCTTTCATTTAGCTCTCAGAGTGGCAAAAGTGACCTTATTCGCATCGCTGTTCTCTCCGCAGGGGCAGCAACAAATGAGGCCTTGTTTTTTTTTAAAGAGAGCATAATGAAGCTTTGTGGAGGCACGATCCAAGTCAGATAACCCACCAGGATTTCAATTTACCCGTGTCAAAAAATTTGAAAAGCACAAATAAACGCTGCTGCAAGGGCAGACTGTGTGTATTCCCTCCAGAGGGTATTGATTCAATGGGTGCAGAATGATGCCTATTCAAGCATCCGCCTTTTGTTTTTATCTTTCTGTCTCAGGTGCAAGTGCAACCTGCATGCCAACAGCTGTGTGTTTGACAAGGGGAAGCTGGGCTGTGAGTGTGAACACAACACCACGGGGTCAGACTGCAGCCGCTGTAAGAAGCACTACCACGGAAGAGCCTGGAGCGTGGGCTCCTACCTCCCTATACCCAAAGGAACGGCTAATATATGTAAGTATCAGTATTCTGATGTTGGGTAGAAATAGACTGACTGAACAGATTTTTTTTACCAGTGATATTGTTTGCAGAGATTGGGACTCAAGTTCAAAACTTGAACTTACCCTCATCCTCTAAAGGCTAGAGACTCGATTAAAACAGAATTTGGTACTTTTGAAAAATCTTTTATTATTTATCATATTATTTGTTCACAATAGGGAAACTTCTGATGAGTTGAATTCCATTTTTTACTCTCTTATTGTTATGGGTAACCTCATTCATCCGATGCTCACAGCCAGAGATGAATGCAAGCTGCAGCAAGGACACCATAGCGAGCTCACCTGCAGCTGCTGCTCCATTTGTCATAACCTTTGGCTGTAATAACTTCACACAAGACCCAAACAAAAGAATCAAAGAATCACAGTTTGCAACATCTGTTGTATCCAGATAAAGGATGCTGGACTGAACACATCATATGTATCAGGAACCTAGATAAGGGAGTCACTTACTTAAAGTTAAACCCAGTTTCTGCCACTAGAGGTCTCTTTATTAAAACAATAAAAACAAAAGATGTGTGGTATAGTAGTGTGGGATCATGGGATATGTGGATTGCATTGTCAAACAACCACAACTGCAGATGAAAATCTATCTGACTGACTAAGTCAGAATGTTCACGGAAAACCAAATGGATTAACATTTTAATCATTTCAGATTTAGTTACGTTTGCTGACTTCCTTCCTTAATCTCCGGAGTGGTGTTAGCGATACATGACAGAAAGAAACGCAGCCTTACTTTGAATAAAATTACAAATTTCACTAAAACATTTGGACAAAGTAAGCAAACTGAACAAAATACACAACAGAAATAAAGTTGTTGTTTTTTTTAATTTAAAGGGGGAAGTTACATATTTTATGTCAAACATTAGTGTCAAATTAGCAAAAATATTTAGCTTAGCATCACCTATGTAGTCTTTACTTACTACTTGTTTTGCAGTTAAAGACTGTTAGCTTAATTAGACTGGAGTTTGCTGAATATGTTAGTGTTTGTTTTTTGTCTGCCACAGTTTTAACACAGATATAGGAAGGTTATATTGTAATGTACTAAGCAAGTAATGTTACAGGATTATTGTTCACATGTGACTGGGAGAGTTATTCATTACAGCACAAAACAAGATGTCATTAGTTGGTCTGTATGGTAACTATATGTTCCTGTCACAAGGCCAAACAGCTACCTTTAAAGAAAAACTTTGTGTGTTTATTTTTTTCATACGTGTTACATTATTATTTCCATGTCAAATCCATGACAAGTGTGAACTGACGCTGGGTATTTTTCTGCCTGTTCACGTGATAACTCAGAGGCAGAAGGTGCTCTTTTGCATTATGCCCATTATAATCTTGGACGGGAGTTGAGTCACATTTATCAAATCCCATGCCTGAGGCAGGGGGCTCATTGCCTCAATAAATCTAATACAGCCACTCAGGGATGTGGTGGTGGAAGGCCGGGCGAGGCCAGATGGTGGAAGATCTAACCCTCCGGTCCTCCGTTCACTCTGATTCAGCCATACAGTCAGAACGCTTGTGGCAGCAGTCTGCTGGGATTGACAGCAGGTTTCTCAGATGCTCACTTTGATTGTCTGACTTGCATTCCCAGACATGGTGCTCTGATTAGATTTTTACCCAGATATGATATTGCTATTGATCTGCTGATTTGCTGGGAGAACATTTGCGCAGTAACAGTGCTTATTCCTGCTCCTCTTTGGGCTATTTGTTGATGATGAACTGCAGTGTTTTACAGTCATTTTTATGAGTATGTGGTATGTGTCTTATGAGTGTGTGGTCATGAATGTATATAAGTGCAAAAAACTGTGTGTGTGAATGTGTGTGTGTGTGTGTCGTGTGTGCACATGCAAGCACATGCAACACATTTGATTGCGTGTGGGAGTTTGATTGCAGGAACGTTTGTGAACTCTAAGGAGATATTGCTGGATTTACCCCCGCACCTCTTCTGTGTTATGAGTCTGCCTGCTCACTGTCAGATTGACAGGCCGTTATTAAAAAATCCAACACTTGGCCGCATCTGCACTGAACTGATGAAACCAAGGTCTAGCCATATCAAAAGCAATATTAGCACTTGTTTGGCAATGGCATAAAATGCAATATTGTCACACATGGAAGTGACGTAACAATATTGGTCCCCCAGGTGTTGAATGAACACACTTTTGTCTTAAATTATTCTTATTTCTCTCATAAGTTAAGCCCCGGCCTTGTAACATGCCTTTATCCATTATGTGAAGCTCATATTTCCTATGAGGATATTAAACATACAGCCCTCGTTTCAAGACAAATATGCTGAACGTGCAAAATGTAATTATGGTTTAATAGCCTTCATCTGTCATCAAGTCTTCCTCTTTAATCATGGAAGTCATTTATCTCACAGGTAGGAACAGGACAAGGTCTATTACATATTCAAATCCCTGCACATGCAGATATATGGACATATGTGACCCTTCATCTAATAAATTAGAGAGCCCAAAATGGAGCTCTCTGTTGCTATGGGCTATATCTGTCAGAGGCAGAGAGTGACTGAGAGTGACTCAAATCCAAAGCTTCCCGAAAAAGAAGGTGGAGGAAAAAAAAAATCCGTAAGTTGTCTGCAGAGCAGAAGAGGAATCACTTGGAGAATTATGTTGACAGTCCACTTTGCAGGCGGCGTCAACTCATCTTGTGTTCCAAAGCAGGTTCAGAGGTTAAGAGGGGTTGGTCCTGAGAGTTTGATCAGACTCTTGAATGTGTTTTGGCTTCAAAGGCCAACGTTGTTTGCCCTCCATTTCTCACACAGAACAACTGTTGTTAAGGATTGCTGCCTGCTTGCTTTTCTTGCAGATTGGAGCTTAAAACCCGTGCTTTTCCTGCTTCTGCACTGTTGCGCACATGCCAACATTTGTTGTGACAGCTCCAAACTGGTAATGATGTGATGAATGGGGTGCAAACAAACAAAAAAAACCAAAACAGTGAAACATAATCGCAGAAGGACAAAGCAGCACAGTTTGAATAAGATCAGAAAGTGTACTAATTGTGGGGTAGAATTTGTCCACGTTAATGTTTCCCAAAGTTGGTATCACTGCAGCGACACAGTGATGACACGTGTTTCTGACAAACCCTGCGTGAGGATTTGCCAAAGTCAGATCACAAACAGAGACTTTTAGCGCCTTTAAATCCACTTTGTAGTTTCTCTTTCTGACTTCTGTCTTTAGTGTACAAACGGATGATGTTTTCCTTGCGGTACAGCATCGCAGGCAAATGTTTGAAACCATTTTCTTACTGACAATCGGAGAAGATTACAACAAACACTGAATTATTTGTCGATGCTGTCTGACTGGTTTGATTCAGAGATTCATTGATTCAAAAATGATACAGAAATGATCCACCTTTTAAAGAGAAGCAAGCGGCAGCTGAGGAAAACAAGCCGTTGATAACATGTTTATTCCAAACTTAAATGAAAATGCTGATGAAAGGACGTTTTCCTGCACTGAGAGTTTTGATTCTGTTGACATTTCATCACAAGCAGACCTGTTATTATCATCAGAAGAGGGTGGGTGTTGGACCATGCAGTCGTCAGAGCCATGGCTGCTATTAATCAGTGGACACAGTGGAGACCAATTGGAGACAAAGTGTTGGTGGGCTTTGAAGTATTGAAGACAAACAACACACGCCGAGCTGTTTTCTTCCCTCAGTTTCATGGGTAAAGTTTGAAGAGTGAAAAAAATGACATGAATAACACTTAAATTAAATATTTTTTCTTTTCTTCTTCTCCTACAGGTATGCCCAGTAATCATGGACCAGTGCGTAAGTTGATCAAGCTTTTTATATCAGCTTTCTGACTGATGACTTCCTGCTTCAGTTATGTGCTTTTACCTCTTTGTGTACGATGTGGTGTTTGGATTTGTGATGTACATTACCATTATCAAGCGCCATTATTTTCACAGTTAAATGAATCCATTCAACCAAAGCATTGATATAGAATTCCTGCCTTTATGAGAGAATGTAAATGGATGCACGATGTGAAAAAATTATTTTCTTGAGTGCAGTTTTTATAGTAATAATTGCACCTTGAAAAAAAAGAAACCGCATTTGAACACAAATACATAGAATTGTCTCATACTAATGACGTAAAAGGAATCTGCCTGATTTAGCAATTTTTCAGTCAATTATTTTATTTCATGTACTTCATATTCTGCTAGCGGTTTTGAAAATCATGCTGTCATGTTTTGGAAATATCATTTTCCTGTCTGTTTAGAACATGAATGGAAACCAACGGGTGATTTCCATTCTTTCCCATGTAGCATTGAAATCAACACAGTATGCTCAATGATCATTGTAGTTTTGTGTTAAATTGCATACTAGCAGGTAAAAAGGGTTTTTTTGATTTTCATATTGTACAGAAAATGAATGGAAACCAATGGCTAGTTTCCTTTTTTTCCATGTAGCATTAAAAAAGGAGACTTTATATCAAATTTCACACTACAAGCAGGATTTGAGAGGCTGTTTTAATTTTCATATTGTACATATTTTAATGGAAAACAATGGCTGCTGGAAAGGTTTCCTGTCCTGCAGATATTGATTAATTTAATAAATTCGTAACCGAAATACCCTAAAATTCTGCGCCATGGATTGCAAAAAAGCCGGCAGCAATATGAAGTATGGTTAACAGTCTTAAAAACTTAAATTATTTAAATTTAAATGATTTGCTAGCCATGGATTCTGCAGAAGTCCAGCTGGTTTTGGGCAAATTTATCAGGAGGAACTACTACTGAGAATCCTTTTCTCTGCACACTAGAATATTTGCTCTAAGTGCACAGGCAGATATTTGCCCAAAGCAAAAAGGCAAGAAAAACATTTTTTATGAAGACATGGTTCCCACATCCCAATGCATGCCTGAAGGTGACTCCTCATACTGGATAACAAAAGCAGCTACCATATGCACATGTCTCTGCCTTTGTTCTGTGGAAGATTCGCTCATTTAGGATGCTTGCACACAGCTCTACATTAGTCCATTTATTCTAAACACATGGTAGAAATTTTCCAATAGTTAGGAAGCAAATAGACCAGATTACAAATGGATTATTGCAAAAAAATCTATGCATGCTGTCCCTGTGCTTTAAACTACATAACAGCATGAATTATATGACCACTCAGTGTAACATATAACCTTTCCCGTTTTTACACAGATCGAGCAAATGCTTCATCTCTTGGTGTTGCAAATCGTAACCAAGGTAGGCTTATAGGCTTTGTAACTTCAGCATGACATCCACAATACATAAAAAAAAGATTGATTGCTTATTGATCGGCAATTTTTTTTTTTTTTTAAGAAAGGTGTGATGTAAAATGTGCAAATAGGGGTCTGCAGTAGGTTGTTTTCCCAAAGCTCAGACGCCTTTCATCCTGCATGCACACAAACACATGCTGGTCCTTACAAGGCAGACCTTTTGTTGTGAGAACACTGTAGGGAATGGACCACATGCCTCGTGATCACAGAGTCCACAGCCTCCTAACCCCTTTGATCATGCCCTCTTTTTAAATACCCAGAATGCTCTCTGGGGGTGTACCCTTTCTGCCATGTTCACATGGAGAAAAAAAAAAAAAAAAGGAAAGAGCAGAAGGGGAGAGAAGGAGAGAAGAAGCTGCAGGGGGGTTTATGTAGATTGATCTCCAGCTATCTCCAGCTAATCCTCGGGCCCAGATATCCTGTGTAGTGAGTGTTAAGTTGCATCTGCACCACTGCTCCCACAGCCAGAGGAGAGAAAAAAAAATTAAAAAACAGGACTCTCAGAATTCCCACAATCAGACAAGGGCGTTTCCATCTCTGTCCTCTTGATTCAAAAAGCTGAAAGGATGAGATGAAAAATATCGTGTTTGCTGCAGTCAGAGATGAAAGAAAACCAGTTACTGCACATCAACAATCCTTTTTTTCTCTGTGTAATGTGCATCATTTCCATTTAAAGCGTCAGGACGCAGAATCAATCTAACCTGTGACAATTTCATGAAAAGCCTTTATAAGTAGGTGTACTGCTTTTTCTGCACTTACAGCAGCAGCTCTAAACGTCCAGTGTCAGTATGTTTTTTCACAGCGAAAATCTTTAAGTTGAGAAGAGTTGATGTTTTCAGCAGACTGGAATATAGATCTGTATGTATTGTTGGTTAATCTACAGATTATATCAATTCTCCATGTTTTGGTTTAGTATTTTAAAGCAGTATTTAAAGGAAACATTTTAGAAAGTGTGTTTATTTGCTTTCTTGCCTTGCAGAAAAATACTCAAAGCAAGACAAACAGCCTCAGTCTGCTCAAACATATGCCTATAAGCAGTAAAGCTTACTAACTCTGTCCTGTTAAATGTTAATTATTTCTGGATGAAAAATTGGACATAATGAACTAGCAGAGGCTCCTGAAAATCCCTGTGTCTGGCCTCTGTTTTTAAAGAAATAGCTACAAACTGTAACAACCAATAAAAGCACAATTTTGCTGTTTAAATGTCTCTTTTAGTACAGAATATACAAACAACAGTCTGAATGTTAGCATTATTGGTGCTGGTATGTGAATTTCTTTGCTGTCCTCCTGTGCTAAACTAAGCTAACACACTGCTGGCTGTAGCTTATCAATCATCTAATCTAACTCACAGCAAGAAATTAAATATTTTCCATAGAACTTGTACTAGAGTGAAGGAAGATCACGCCCTTTCCTTCTTTAGATGCAGTATTGTATCTCTGCCACTGTCAAGAGCTGCGCAGCTGACAATTTATATTGAACTTCAGAGCCTCGAATCATGACTAATGATGAAGCCTTCATGTTAATATGATAACAGGAGGCTGAACACCGGTTTCAGCTTACCCTGACATCATGGCGAAAGATATTGATTCAGTGTAATTGAAGCAACACTATTCTGTCTCAGAGCATATAATTAGCAGATCCTGTATCTGAAAACTGTCTCCAGCTATAGTTAATTGCACTGGTGAATCTATAGTTATAAAAGCTTTTTAAAACTATTAAATTAATCACTCTGAATATGATTTTTTTTCTCCCATTAATTAAATGAAGGAGCTGCAGTCTCTCCGGGGTCTTTGGTGTAAAAAAAAAGGGGGGGGAATCTTTGATACTCTGACTCTCTTTAAGGCTTCATATGACTGCAACAAAACTGAGCGATGCTCGTTACATCAGATCTGTTAAATAGGAACTGAAGCATTTAAAGTTTGACTGTTAAATAAATAAAACTCATTTCTACCACATGAGATCTCGATCTTCCACAAAACAGAGTGATGGGAGTTACAGTCCAGGACATCAGTTTGTGACTTTCAACTTGATATCATGCTGATATTTGTCATATCTCAGAGACTTCACTTTAAGGATAACAAGAGTTCACTGACATGATAGGATCAGAGCTCTGCCTGAGTATGTTCAGGCCATAAACAGGCTACCAGATCTGCTACAAAAAAAATCACAACAGAAGGAACGACAACATGTCCAATATCTGAGCATAATGGCAAATAAAATGTGTCTTAATTGACCAAATGATCCAATCAATAGTGAGTTATAGAATAAACGTACTTCCAGTTACTCAGGCAGCAAAAGGAAATTTAATTCAACTCTTTGTCTGTCTTATCTATCACTGCTGTGCTGTTAATGCTGTGAATTTCCTCCATGTTGCTGCGTGCAACACCAAGGCCCAGTGATGGATCTGTCACAACACTTATACTGCTAAAAAGTCACACATCTGACAGAGGTGTAAGGTGCGCATATGTCTCAGAGGGAGTGCGCCGGTGATTCGGATTGCTGTGTTTGTGCTGACTTGCTGCCAGCACACATACAAGTGATGCATACAGGGTAAAGCTGGATGTAAAAAAAATAATCTTTTAAACAACAAACATTTGTTCTTTTTATCAACAGTTAAATGGTGATATTGCACATTGCACATGGAGTTTGAAAAAAAAAAAACATGAGCATTTGCAAGGTGGGGAGTGTCCAGTGATATAACCTGATGAGTTGCATCATGGGAAATGTCGGATCTAGTTTTAGGCTTGACCTGTGCTCACTAGTCTAAATGTAAGGACATGTCAGGCTCTGCTGCTTCTTTTTATGTTCAAATCTATCTCATAAATTGCCTTATTTTATGAAATTGCACCACTAATCAATGATTCACCCCTTTAAACATTCTTTATGAAATTCTAATAATAACATTATATTCCATATTTAAATTTTGATAAAATCAAGTTAGGTTAGATTATTAACACTAATGATTACTAAGCATGTGTAAATGCAGCTTATTGTACCTAAAATCTCAAATTTTTGCTCACTGTGTTCTGTTAAACACAAAGTAAAACAGACTCTTTCATCTTTCATCTTATCTACAACAGACAGGAACTCAAAATGCTACAAAACTTATAAAACTTTTTTATTATTTCACACAAACTCAGTCTCTGTTTGAGTTTCTGTCTGAGTGGCATCGATAATTGACTTGTTTTAGGCTGTATTTTGTCATGACAGCAGGGCCTCGTGGCTCCACAAAGACACCGCAGGCTTCAGCCTCTGGAAACGAAAACTAATTGTACTACAGATGCATTTAGAAAAAAGAATTGTCCGGAGGGTTTGCTGGAGGACACACAGATTATCCTTTGGCCACAGGCAACAAAGTTAATGTGTAGACTAAACGATGGAGATTCAGTTAATCCCAGGGACATTTTTACCAAAACACACAGAGCAGGTGTTTTCCATTAGCGGTAATATTAGAGAGCTGACATTACTGATTGTGCTGCAGCCAGCAGGCCATTAATGTTTGAACCCACTGAGGACAAGGAAGCAGCACACAAAGATTTTGGAGACTTTTTTTTAATGCGTGCAAAGTTCAAAGTGTTCATTTTGTCGGGCTTGAGTGGACAGACCAGAGGATTCAACCCGTCAGGTCTGGACCCAGACTGACAGGCCAGGACATATGTGAGCTGTACTTGAGACTAAATTACACACAGGTTACTGTAAATATTACAAAGAATGTATAATAAACCTGTACTTACTGTTTTTTAGCCTCTCGGGGCCAGTGGAAACAAGCTTTTAACACTTTGATGTATCACCTTCTCAGTTGATAACACAAATTTGTTAAGGAATAGCCTTTATTCTGAATATCCAGTATAAAAAAGGCAACTTTAGCATCTATTTAGAACCATGTTTCTGGTAAACTGACATACGTAAGTCAAATATTTAATCTCCTTTTTTCTCTGGTTTTGGTCTCCATCAACTCCCAAGGAAAATATATTTCCTAAACTGTTAAACGCCTTACTGTTTTTACCAACTAGTGGCTGAATGTCAGACTCAAGGCTGGGCACATAGGTTGCACCAGCTTTTAGGTGCTTTTTGCTGTATAACATTTGCCTGCAGCTGCCTTCGGGCAGCAAGTGAATTAAAATTGTAAGTTTCAGAATCAAAACAAGGAGCAAGAAGACACTACAATCTCTGCAATGCTAGTCTCTCCTTGCTACAAAAATATTAATACTAGCCACTGTGATAACAGACAGTTGCAAAGTTTGTACAAAATAATGCATTGTTGCAAATCTGCAGAAACTGCCAGCGGTCAGCGGCCATGGCAGAGAGGACGATGCTTTCAAAGGAAAGACTTAGCTGATGCCAGCCTCTATTATACCTAACAAAAATAATAACATAATTCAAATCAAAACCCATTTGCTTCTGCAATGTTGCCTCTAATTATGAAAATTATCAAATATGTGTTCATTACACTCACAGACTTTTGAACTGTAATTATTTTTCCGTCTCATTATTGACTTGCCCTTTAAAAAAATGAATGTAAACAAACAGCTAATTCATAATTTGATTTGCAGGTCAGGGATCCGGGTTGTTTTGTTTTCTTCATCTAAATTTAAACCAAAAAAAAAAAAAAAAAAAAAGATGTCATGTTGTCCAGCATCAACTCAAAGAAGTTTTGCCGAAAAATGTTAAGGCAAATTTTGGTATCTGTGAATTAAAGAGCAGCGGCTTCATTCCAGACTCATTATTTTGCACCAGTGTTGAAGACTGGTACAAAATAATGAGTCATGCTGGGAGAAATCTATCATGCAAAGACCTGCTGCATTTAAAGTAAGGGGCTGCACTGGCAGGGATTTGCTCTAATATGCTATGGCAAATATACATCTTTCATAAATGCATGAGAACATTTGAACACAACAGGGCGGTCACACCAAACCTCTCAGGGTGTTTGGAAAAAAAGATGCAGACAAGGCAAGTAAAGTGGGTTCACCAAAAGATTAATTTACAACAATACAGTCCAAATCATTTAAAATCTTATACTGACATAAAGCTCCCATATCCACAGGTGTAATTTTCCATTTTAAGTACATAACAGCAGTGGAATCTGTGTGAAAGGAATGGGAATATTATTGAGTTAAATGCGATACCAATGGCTTTTTAATCAGTTTTGGCAGGAGCAATGATTATTTGTTGGGTTTATTCTGATGCATGAGCCACATTACTGAAAACCAAAAATGTGATTACTATTTATGCAGGAAGAGATATCCAATTACACAGAAATCTCTTGGCAAATATTACCTCTTCCAGGATTTCACCTCTGCCAGCAGAGGGGCTTCCTGGGATAATTGAGTCGTGAGTTTTTGTCTGGAAATGTGAATATCGGCTTATGCAGTCCTAATCAATCCACATCAAAACAAACAGATGTTTGGTGGCCACTGGAACAATGCACTTGTGTTATAATGTCCTTGTCTTTTAACAGGGTTGTGTTCTCTGTTGTTAGGTTAACTGCAGAGAAGAAAATAACAGTGATTGGTAAAATGCCTGTAAATGCTTATTTGCATATCAAAGGTAGCGGCGGTGTAGGTGGAGCCAGGTATCCATCCCATGTCTTCTCCTCTCTCTGTTCTTTTGAGTGTCATTGTGCCAGAGGGAAGCAAGAATTAATTCTCCTGTCCTGCAGAGAGGGTCTGTTTCACAATAAGCTGGCATCCTTTGATTTACTAATCATTGATTTCACCTCATCACTGCCATGGTTTGTTTGCTCTTTTGTTTTGCCAGGATTATTTGCTCAAAAAGTCCCTTTGGTGTTCCCAAAAATATCCATAAATCCATAAAAAATGTCCGTCAGTGCTCTCAGATTATTTACGACAATCATGAATGATTGTCGTAAACAGTCGGTCAAAGCAGTTTTCACAGGCTGTGGGCTGTGTTATAGTATTCATAGTATGTGCCCTGGTTATCTGTCTCCTCCTCGTCTGTGCACCACACAAAAGTCCTTGGTTTCACCCTCCCTGAAGTGTCAGCTGTGCTCTGAGGACACGGAGCGATGCAGACAGGACAAGAAGAGGCAGCTTGTGCCCTGTGAACTTGCCTGTTGATGTTCTCTGCAGCCCTATCACCGAGTGATCTATTAATCACCCCTTCCTGTCTCCCCTGCCCTTTTTGCTTTGTCTCCGCAGCTCGGGTGTGTGACAACGCGATGCTGCGCTGTCAGAACGGCGGCACGTGCCACCACCATCAGCGGTGCCATTGTCCCCCCGGCTTCACGGGCATCCTGTGCGAGAGAGCTCGCTGCCAGGGCCCCGGGGAGTGTGATGACCAATTGTCTGGACGGGCCTCCTTCAATCATCCCCCCATCGGCCGCCAGCTCGCTCTTATCCTCGTAATGCTCCTGCTATTGATTGTCTCCCTTTGCTGAGAGAGCTGAACGGCCTCCCATCGTCAACCAAAACCCCAAGTTCACATACGTTGAGACTGAACTCTCAACCCTAAGGACACGAAGGACAAAGGATGTCTGGGCAACGGGCTAAGAATACAATATAAGCAACTTTTTGTTGTATCTCCACGGCCACACTGGTGGGTGATGGTGTTATTGGTGCAGGTTGTGCACTGACCTGTTAGTAGATGGATTTAAATGGAAGGCTTGGTGGAGTCACTGCTGTCTTAGTTGCAGAGGAAACAGTTGGAGCCCTCGCAGTGTGATTATGTCATTGGCTGATAACTTCATTAAAGACAGGACGGAGACTCGGAGAGAACTTCCCCGCATTCTGAGAGCAAACTGTACAAAACTAGAAAGATTTCTAAATATTATCCGAAGTTACTATTAAAACAATAATGTGGACGGGAACATCTTTAAAAACATCTTGCCTCACTGCCTCCTTCCGTACTTGTTACCTTCCTCTCTCCTCCTTTCCCTACCTCTCTCTCCCTCTCTCTCTCTCTCTCTCCCTCTCTCTCTCTCTCTCTCTCTCTCTATCTCTCTCTCTCTCTCTCTCTCTCTCTCTCT
>JAQMCX010000009.1:7852609-7895825 GCA_029814765.1 Acanthurus leucopareius | reverse complement strand
CTCTCTCTCTCTCTCTCTCTCTCTCTCTCTCTCTCTCTCTCTCTCTCTCTCTCTCTCTCTCTCTCTCTCTCTCTTTTCCCAGCTTCCTTCACTTTCTCCTCCCTGTGCTTTGGTGACTCTGGTGATTTTTATTTTGCTGAAGGGTGTCTGTTGTTTTTTGCCAAATGCTGCACATGTATTATTATCAAGCCCCGTTGACAAGTACAAATCTAGTACTTTTACGTTTTCCTTTTCAGAAGCTTTGTAGTCATGCTTGAGCTCACCTGTATGGGAAAAAAAAAAGTTGTAACATACTGTAACTGTATTTAATTTTTGTATAAAACAGATATTTTCATGACTACGCAAAACAAAAAAGATGTATTACTTGTTTTCTATTGCTGCCGACCTGTCCTAGATGTGGACCATGAGTGCGTAAGGAGTTTGGTTGTATTATTTCTTTGCTTGTGTGGCACATGGTTCTCTTCATTTGAGAGCTGCTGTCAAAACTATGTTTACATACACACTTACACAATACACTTCCACCAAAGGGAAAAAGAAACCATGTCTTTGTCTTGTTGTTCCGCAGTAATAATTTTATAAGTTGTAATATGACATTTGAGATGAGATGTGTAGAGTGTAGAAGTGTAATATTTGTACAGATACAAGTCAATGAGGATAGTTATACGTCATTTTAAAGGATTGAAAGCTATCAATGCTAATCGTCAACCTGCTGACTGAAGAAACAGTTGCTTTTAAGAAAGTATCAGTCAACAAATGACATCCTCGAACTACGACTAAGGTTGTTTTTCCACTGTGCTGTAACCCTTGTGGTTTTCATAACCAAATCTTGGAGAATCAGAAGAATTTCCAGCCAAAATCCCATCAGCTTTATGTAAATATCACAAGAAAACTTGAGAAAAAAAAAGGGGACTGCATGACCGTCACAGAGGTTGTCCAGCTCAAATCTTTAATCAGATCTAATCCTTAAATCATATGGGGAGAAGGAAAGCTTTTTTTCTGAGCTGGTACAGTTGAAGCTGCATCCTGCTGAGAGAGCAGGCGAAAAAAAACGACACGTCCAGGAAATGAGCTTTAATTCACTGAGGGTCAATGAATAGAAATGAAGTCGCATCCCGCTGGGTGACATATTGAGCACTGAGACCAATTTCATTTGAGAGATTAATTTTCCTCCCGAGGTTGTCATGAAACACCTAATTGTGTTAGAGTCTACTGTAAGTGCCTCTCATTAAATGACACTGTCGATGAAAAGAGGAGCAAATGCCTTTTTTGACAGAGAGCTTGAGGAAGTGACTTTTGGAAAAACCAAGATGAGGTATTTAAAATGGACTAATACACTGTTTAAAATAACTGGAGATGACCGGCCTGTTTGGAGAAAACACAAGGAGCAAATACAGTATGTGACAGTCAGTTTCAATATAAAAAATAAATCAGCAACATTAGTTAATCCTTAAGAATTGACTATTTCCTAAACTGTCAAATTAAAGGTCAGCAACTGTAAATCTTTACAGGAGGCCTATAAAGCTTTAATATTCTTCACAAATTATAGTTATTAGTATAGGTTTATATCAAGAGAAGTTATATGAATTTTCTTTTTTACCTTTTAAAACCAAAAGCACAAAAGCAAACATCTTTGAAATAAAAACATGGGTTCTCTTATCGAACATCGCAGTTCTTAGCATGTCAAGCTAATTAGCTTACCACATACAGAAAATAAGCTTATCTACCACTCAGCATTACCTAGTTCAGTTCAGTAAACATGTCGTTTGGTCTTCATCCTAAAACAATTTTCCCTTGTAACATTTAAGGTATCCCACTCCTGTTCTGGTTGTCAAAGTAAAGTATTTAACATTTTATCATACTAAAGGAAAAAACAGGTCTAACTATTTCTACACTGCAGCACAAGAACAATCCTGTTTCTTTATGTCTCCTCCTACACGTAGATCATGAACTGATTAAGGGATTCCTGCATTATTTTTCACTTCACATTTGAAATCAAGGGCTCATTGCTTAAAAAAAATGACCAAAAATCTGTCTCCATTATCATTGTAAACTCTGCACCAACAGCAACCAGGTTGTCGGGGCTTAGCGAAGGGTCAATTGCTGTTTTAATGCTGCAGATGTGACCAAACTTACAAAAACCTATGCTGTTATGCCAGATACAGTAAAACATTATTTCTACACACCAGTACAGTTTCATTGCCTTCTGGGTTTAATAGTTTAGTTCGGGGTTCCTGTCTTTGAACTGGCTCTGCAGAATGTGAAGTGGCACTCTTGAGACCATTTGTGGCGACAGTTCAAGGGGGAAAAAAGCTTTAGAGCAGTGTTGAAGGGCCAGAGCGTGTGTGTATGAGTGAGTGAGTGTGTGTGTGTGTGTGTGTGTGTGTGTGTGTGTGTGTGTGTAATACAATTACCTTTATGACATGTTAGTGAAATAAAATTGGTGTTTTATGACACTTGCTCCTGGCTTTTGGCTGAATTTAGCTATTAGCGCAAAAAAAAAAGTTTTAAGGTTGAATCCAAGTCTCTTGCACTTAAATGCAGATTATGGCACAAAAGGCTGATGAACTGCCGTACGGAGAGACCATTGCTCTGCCTCAAGAGCAGGTTCAACGCGCTGCCAACATCGACATTCTCAGCTGCCGAGGGAAAATGAGGGCCATAATTCCTCTACAAGGCCTGCTTACTGTTGGCGTATGGGCATGGGGATATATGCCAGATTTAAAGACACGCAGAGTAGTGGAGTTTCTGCACATTTTTAATGAACATATGCATGAATATATTTTCTAATACTATCATAAATAGCCTAACAAAAAATTGCTGACATTTAGACCTACATATAGCAGCGGTGGAACATTTTATGATAATGACTTTTTGGCACGGTATTGGAATCGGCATTATTTCTTTCAGGGGTCAGATTTGAGTGCACATGGAAAAGACCTGAGGATTATACTTGCTAGTTTTGTTCCCTACGGCCCTACGTGTCAGAGCAACACCTTGTCCTTCCTCCTTTCACTTCTAAGACTCGGGAGGAGGTTGCGTATTAGGTGGACATTTTAGACACAAGCAGTCCTTGTGTTCTGCCAACGTCAGCATCGGTGGCACCAACAGAAAGTTACATAAGACGAGTGGTATTCAGTTTCTGGGAAAAGAAGAGGCTCAGCAACTTGACTGGAGCACTCAGTTTATTAGCAATCCAAGATTCATATTCAGTCTATCTATTGCACTTTTTGAAATTCACAGCAGTACAACTCAAAACACAAACTGGTGCTGTTCTATAAGAATATTGCAAAAGCTTGTGTGTGAAATTGAATCGCAAAGCCTGGTTCATTTTTGCTCACAGCTGTTTTCAAACCAAGGGTTATAAAGAAAGTACAGCTTGTTTTTTTCTCTTCCGTGAATTTCAAGAATTTTTTAGATTGTATACAGTGATTTACAGCTCAGTTAGTTGCTGCAGGTCGCCGTACCTCTCACAAGTCTACTTCTGTGTTCGTATCAATAAGCCGTCCTTGACCCGTCACTGAGCAAGCTGCAGCTGCTGGCTTCAACCATCACTGCAACAAAAGATATGAAACTAAAAGTGTGGCTCCTTATAGAGAGCTGCACTTTCCACAAAGACCCTCACTTCCTTTGAGCTGCAGTACTATTCTCATAGAGCGAAAGCTGCCTGATGCCTGACAATGGGTGTTACTTTGCTTATTTATTTATTTGCTTGCTTGCTTGTCAGTTTGTTTGTTTGTTCAGAAAGATTTGTTGCAACAGAAATTCACCATTTGAAGAAAAGTTACAGCTAGTCTTGCAAAGTGATTGCGAGAACCAAATTAGAACTAATTAGTGCACAGCAAATGCAAGTGTGACAGATGGGAAATGATGGCAGAGATTTTAAGATGTTACATTGTGTTTTCTGTGTTTATATTTTATCATTAATATAATCTCTAATTATATCTTGCTCGTTTAAGTTTCTTTAAGTTTAAAAGTCTGATAACACCATCAATTGATGTGTTTGTTTTTGTGAAATGTGCAGTTGGCTTGGTTGTGTGCAGCACAAGCTAAGGCTTAGCAAACTAGCTAGCTTGTAGCTAGCTTGTCATAATCAATCACAATAGTCATTCAACCTTCTTTTATTAATTTTTTTTAATACTGTGCTGTTTATTGGCTCTGATTCTCAATCTCACAATTAAGTTATAGATCATTTAGTTTGATTAAGAGTTATTAAAGAGAGTGAGAGAGTGGCTAACTGTCAGCATCCGTTGTCCGTTAGCAAGCTTGTTAGCCAGTAATGTAGTACTATGTTTGGTTAATTCAAAATGCAGTTTATTGCACGACAGAGGAGGGTAAAAAAAGTGGGTGGAGATTTAAAAAATAAGACACCAAAGCACCTCTCCACCTCTTTGCAGCACGGTCAAGATGGCTTGTTATTCATTAGTGGCAAGTATTCGTGTGTCAAAGTTCATCAACCTTGATGCAAAACATTTCTGCACGAGCAAATCATCTAATCACGGCAGGTCCAGTTAAATTAACTGATTTTGCTGCAAAATTTTATCTGTTTAAACACTGATGTTTTAGGGCCTAATTACGGTGAATTTCAGCCTCACTCACCCTTAGTAACCCTAACAAATCAATTAATCTGATTTCTTCTCCTCTGAGATACAGCAAGCTTATATTAAAAATGTGTTAAAGTAAAAAGAATCTCTGTGGAGGGAATCAGTGCTACAGGGTTGGATCTCTCTCAATATAACCCTGTCCGTCTTTTACATCCAAATATTACACATTATTACATCTACATAGATGAAAATCTAAATAGACGTTAATTGAATAGGCAACGGTGATATTTTTGTGCAGGGAATAGTGATTCGACTTGTGTTAGATGTGTATGTCTGTCAGATAAATGTTCTTTGCACTGCAGTAAGAAGAGACTGAAAATCATACATGACGGTCAGGAAGCTCACACCCATTCAAAAGTGCACCTCGTGTGCTTTTATGTATACAACACATTACTGTACATGTAGCCCGACATACTGACTCTCCAACATCCATAGGACCTTCCGCCCTCTCCATCCTAATCAATTTTTCAGCTCCAGCGGTAGAAATCGCATCGACTCCATTTATGTGGCGACACATCAGGAATGGCACTTATGGAGGGGTGGGAGCAGCATGCCATCTGTTGCTTTATCAAACTCCTATTCACATCCCTGACATCGCAAGGACAGCTGGTGGGTGGTTCGCTGGCTCGGTGCACAGAGCCAGAGTACACTAGAATCAATAGACAGAACAAAGAGGAAGTTAAGCTGCCTCAGCTGGAACATAATGGAAATACCTTTCTTCCTACTGCTCTTTCATAGTTCTCGGACCTGACGGAGGAAAAAGCAATGTTTCCGCTCTGCCCGCATCCATTAGTAAAAGAAAAAAAAAAAACACAGTCTAGATTTTTATAGTTCATCCATTTTATTTTAAATATCCTGGTATCACTGAGGACTTATAACGCACACTTGTTTGGGATGTGATGGAGTCGATGTTGGTGTCAATCAGCACTACAACTATTGCAAAGAAAAAAAAAAAGAAAAAAAAAGGAATTTAAATGATTTATTTGAAATGCAGAGGCGGCTTTAAGGACTGTTTATATTCTGGTGCTAAGCAAAAGCTATATAAAAAAAAAGAAATCTGCTTTCATGTCACGACCACAAACCAATCTGATGTCCCCTCATTTCAATACAATCTAGGGCAACAATCGGCTCTTCGGCTACAGATGGTAATCCTATTCAGTGTCACACATGATCACAGCTCTTGTCTGTTTTTTCTCAATGCCAAATCCAGCACTTCTGGCCTTCAGTGCCACACCTAAAATGCAAATCAGCCCCAGCTGGGATTGGCACCGCAAGCCCCAGACACCCTGTCGAAGAAATTATTTATGTATCGCACCAAATCCGTCCATAAATAAAAGATACCATTCACAGTCTGTTCCAGAGATCCAGAAGCTTCCAAGAAAACATTTTATCCACATATTTTTACGAGCTGGAGGGGGATGTGGGGTTTTGTGTTGGTCCCTGGGTTTTATACATACATATGGGCACATATAGGGGACTTTATGCAAATGACAGTGTGAAGTTTAGAACAAAATTGCAAATCCATAATGGCATTATTATTTTTTAACCTATGCATGTGTAACTTGGATCAAAATTAAAATGAAAATGCAATGATTCAATTTGCATTATCATTTTAACATACTTGTATGGGCAATCTTGAACAGAATTAATATGAAAATGAATTGAGTTGTTTGAACTTTAATTTTCAGAGAGTGAACCTGTTCTAAAGTGGACAATATACAAATGAAAAATTAAAACTGCTGTGAAAGTCGTGCACATATCTAGAGAATGGGAATGTTAATAATTAACTGCATTTTGCGTCAGAGGTGAGGAGACTTTACCTTTCCTTCAACCTTCAACCCCTGATGAAGCTTTAAACAAGTGCAAACAGACTGTGGGATCAATTAAGACGTCTTCATTAACGGCTTGAACACAGTGAAGGCATCAAAGGAAGAAGTTGCTGAGATACAGCTAACAAAATGAGCTAACTGGTGAAGGAAACGTGTCACAATTGCTGCTTTTCTGGAGAGACAAGCATCACAGCTAACAGTCTGGGTCTGTGTTTTTTCGCTGACGTAGTTTCAAAAACTTAATCTAAACTTCACACTTGAGAGGCAAAAGTAAACCTGAGCTGAACAACATGCATCCACCATGAGCGCAGCCCGACTAATGAAGCTGTTTCTATTAGGGATACACCGATTATCGGCTGGGACGATTATCGCTGCCGATATTTGCCATTTTACCACTCCTCTCTGTCTGAAGTCACTACTCTGTCTCCAGCATTGTCCCACCCACAGCACCATCTGATTGGTTACATGCAGAGCCAAGGCACAGCCAATCAGCAGAACTTTTGGGAGTTATTTATTTGTTTCAGTTTTCATTTAACTTTATAAGACATGCTGCTGAGCCTGGGAGCTCTCTGCACTTTCTGTTAGAATTTTAAAACAAAGATGTCTATTGTCTAAGGTAAAAAACATGTTGCAAATCTGAAAAGCTGTTTAATAAACATATGCTTAAAGGCATTTACACGAAGTTAAGTGTTGGAGTTTGTATTATTCAAAATTTTGATGCCAATATATTCACTTTTACTGCAAATGAATATCGGCTCCAAGTATCGGTTATCGGCCTCCTTGATTACTAATAATCGGTATCGGTACTGGCCCTGAAAAAACATATCGGTCTATCTCCAGTTTCTATCATATCTTAGCAACATTTCATGATGTCAACAGTTACAAGCTCTAAAGTACAGCAGCAACAAACTTAACTTATGTTATTGCTGTGTTATAGCAGTCAATCTGAAGCCCCTATCATCTCTGACATCATTTTAATAAGTCTGCCATTTTAACAAAAAGTGTTTGTGGTACAAACTAGCGTGGACGATGGCATTTGTTCATCCAAAGACTCTTGTCTAATGTGTTGGAATGAAGAGAGGCACAAGATGCTGCAGTGGTTTAAAAAAAATACCAAAAGAGCTGAAACACAGAAGCTGTTAGAGAAAGGAGACAGACACACAGAAAGGCAGTCAGAGAGACAGACTGACAGCAGCACAAGGGGTTGGGGTTTGGTGGGGTTGGGGGGTTAGTTTAGAGTCAGACAACACAGAAAAACAAAGAGTTTCAAGTTACAGTGGGGAGAAATAAAGGAGGGAAGACAGAAGCCTTTATCACAAAAGCCTACCATGAAACAATAGTTCCCTGATGGAAAGAGGCGGCAGTAAACAAAAACACCGCTGTATGGCAGACCCGCAGGAAGGGGTTGGAGAAGAAGAGGTAGACAGAGGCGGGGGGGTGGGGAGGGGGGGCAGATACAGACAGGGCCTGCCAAAGTGGCGGCATCTCCCCCGCCCCACATGACTAGCAGTGCCACCTCGTTAAACCTGTCCGCAGAAGTCACAGGCAGATGCTCTGCTTTCTCTATGATAATGACCAACCTGCGAGGCAGCCAGCGGCGTCACGCTCCTTTGAACAACCACTGACCCCCGGAGCTGCCACTCGGTTTCACGCCAGCGCTCGTTCCAGCCCACCACGCTCGGGAAGAGCTTGTTGCCTCATAAGTCTAAATGCAGACCTAGATGTATTAATATTGCTTGTTAGCAAACGTTGTGGAAAACGTCCCTCCGCTGACATGTTTCTTCAGCAGTTTTTTGTTGAACTTCTGCACTTCCCGCGCCGCATGTGGGAATCAGCTTTAGATTCATGATCACCAATTATGTCTTAAGACCTTTGAAAACATGCTCCCCAGCCTGTGCAAATTGGCATTAAGGATATTTAAGTGTTCCCCATTAATGCACATTTATTCAGCATTTTACATTTGAGAGACCCACCGCTGTCAGGCATCAAAGTGCAGACAGCACATGGAGCCACGAGTCAAAAGGAAGTAACCGGGGTGAGGGAGAGATAGAGAGGGAACGAGAGCGATAGACAGAGAGGAGAAGAGAGCAGCGGTTCTCCGAGGATTAGCTCATTTAGACTGCTTTGATCTGTGAGATCTTAATTGCCGGGTAGCACTGATAGAGTCCTCACAGAGAGTCAGCAACGCCATCCAGGCAAGGAGGGAGCAGGGTGGTCGTGCCCTCACCCCCCCCCACCCCCGTTCCCTCTTTCTCTGGATAAACTCATCTCAAATCTTGGTCATTCTTGGTTACTTGCAAATTATCAGTCATCAATTTGGAAATGCCCTCTCATTCTATTTTTTTTTCTTTATTGATTACCACCAAATCAATGAAGAAAATAATAATTTAAAAAAAACAGGTAAACAAAGTAAATTTGTTTCATGTTTCAAAATTTTCAAATTAGTCACATTTCGCTTTGATGACTCCTTTATTGATTGACAAATAAAGTTTCTTTAATTAATTTTTTTTTTTTTTTTGTCGATCAAAATAAATGTATTGATTGACAAAGACGCATGGTGAGTCGTCTTTGCGTCCTCCTGCTGGATAAAAATTAAGTCAAAATATTCCTGATGAGGGCTGGTTACGACTCAAGAGTTTGTTAGTGGGATTTCTTGCCTTTTACTATCAGTTCTGTTGTGCAGAGGTAGTGATGGGAAACGGCATGATTCGATCACTGCAGTAATCAATGTAAAGCAAAAACTGAGGGGGGGTCACGTGCCCCCGGTAAAAAGTTGCAACGGGTTTAGCTGAGATGATCGGAAACTGCTCACTGTGGCAGATGAGTGAACTTAGTGAGAGACATTAACGTCCCTACCTTTGCCGCTCTGGTTGAGGATTTTGGCCTTCACGCTGCTCCTCCGTCCCGCTGCTGCTGAATGAAAACTGAGTTTTATATATAGGAAGTAAATTGAACGGTGGCGCGAACCGGGAGCCAATCGTCGAGTCTGATGAGTGTTTCCGTGGTCGTAAACAAACATGACGATTGAGTGCGGGGTGAAGTTAGGGGTACAAACCGGATGAAGGTTTTCATGTGTTAATAATTGGAGATATCTGAGCAATTGTGCGGGTGGCGGTGGGCTGGCACGCAGGTATGCGTTCATGAGTCCTCTCTTAGCTCTCAGAGTGTCTCTGAGCAGCAAAGCTTTGAATGACAGCAGTGCAGATGTGGTATATTATGCTGTAAGCTTATATGGTTTAACATCTCTTCTCTATTGGTATCTTTTACTATGTTTTTATGCTTGGAGAGAGTCTCCATCTAAATTTGCATTTTCTGCGTTGTAAATCAACACAAGAAGGGGGAGCACCATAAGGTACCATATAAGTGTTAAATTGGTCTAAATTGTAGAATAGTCTAACTAACGACAGTAAGCTAAATAACTGTGCAAGATTAATGAAGAAAGGGCCCACATCTTCTTAACGGTAAGACATGCGCAAGTTAGATGCTGTGTGAAAGTTGACCTCAAGTCGAATTAGTGTAAAATAAAACAAATAATATAAAGAAAATAATAGCCCGCGGCCCAAGGGAAAGTGGACAATAACATAGTGGAAGATAAAAGAGAATAGTGAAAGTGTACAGGCTTTATGCTTTAAGAAATGTCCAGTGAAGTTAGAGGAAACTAAATTGTGAAACTTGACGGCTTGACGGCTAAGTTCCCAGAGAGGAGACTGGTTGTGAGCTTTGAGGAGTCATATTGTAGTAAAACTGGATACTAACAACAAATTCTTAAACATGCATGCAAACTGTTAAAGCAATGATTCAATGCTACTATGTTTTTGGGGGGATGATATCTGTTTGCTCTGTATTTTTGTCTTTTGGATGTTTTGGGTGTGGCCGTGTGTGATCCAGATGTGTGTGTGGGTGGTGTAGTGAGGTTTGACTGTGTGCAGGACGCTGTGCAATATTCTTGTTATGTGTAACCAATATAGATATATGTGTTGTCAGTACGTGAAGGAAAGCCAGGGATCCATGATGTTGATATGTTTGTATTTTAATGATGAAAACCTATGAGCCTCTCATAAAAGAGGACGTTTATAAATTTGATAAAGCATATTAGTTCCATAGGGGACTTCATAAGATCTGATAAAATTATTAGGCCTCTCATTGAGTCTGTGGAGTGGTGGAGAGATCAGCGAAGATGTCTGCATAAAGTGGAAACATAAGAAGGAAAGAAGAGAGAAAATTAATGAACAAATTTTGACTTTGCATGAAGGATTGGTGGATTAATTGGCTGGTTGAAGAGTGCATGAGTTTTTCTGTCTCTGCTCGTCTGTGTAAGTGCTTGTGTGTGTGTGTGTGCTCTTTGTCTCTGACTCTGTGCAAGTCCAACTTTGAGTGATACAAGAGAGCTTAGCAAGATATTCACTCTTTGATGGTCAGAACATATTGGAAGTCCCTGTAAATTTTAGGGGAGGAGCAGAAAGGTGCTTGACACAGCCCACCAATCAGCTTGCTTTGGTCAGTGTGATTGTCACCATGTATAGCTAGATACTTTATTATACATTCATACTGTCTTGTAATTCTGCTTGATCTTTCTCTCAAAATGCATCAGATTGATGCTTTTAAATATGAAATATTCAAAAAAAAATTCCGGGGGCATGTACCTGGACCCCCCTAGAGGGGTCGTATCCTTCTCACCTTTTTCACCCCTGACCCATTTTCATGCCTGTAGGCTTTATTCAGCAGTGCAATAACAACCTCAGATCTGTCTGTTTCTGTGTGCAAGTTTATCTAAAACAAATGATTTTCAAAGAGTGGGCAGCTGTGAATGTTGGATGTTTTAAACTTTTTCACAATCCATGCTGTTGTTTTACTGATGAGGGCGGTTCCTCTTCCTCATGTGCACAAAAAAACTACAGATTTAAATTAATTTCTCGTCTAGTATTCAGTGAAGTCACGTTCCATCAAGCCAAATCCCATTTTTATGGTATCATGTCAGCGTAGCCATTAAATCATAAATGTCAGTTTCAACAGCTTCTGTGAGTTTTCTAACAGGACTGAAAGTCTTAATGCTACAGTTTTCTTTTCTCTTGCAAGGCAGCTTTTTATATCGTGCCTGAATATAGAAAAAAATTGTAGTTGTAGCTTTATGATTTGGTAAAGGGAGGGGGATTGATGGTCACAAGTCAGCAGTTGAATATAAATCTTGCAGATAAAGTCTTTCGGAGAGTCGAGACCTTTTGAGAGGAACTGAGAGCTCACCATATTTGAGGGCAGCTTCGGCTTTTTGCTAAATCCCAGTTTAACCCTATATAGAGATCCAGAGGGGCTGACTGGCAAAAAAAGTGAGGGTTAAGGAGATCATTCAGACAGATGAAGATGATGCATGGCTTCATTCTCTCTCTCTCTCTCTCAGAAACACACATACCCAGGCACCATCCCTTTTCTCCCCGTGGTTTATCTACTTCATACAACCTTGTACACCCATCTCTCTCTCTCTTTCTCTCTCTCTCTCTCTCCCTCTATGGCTGCTGTCCAACTTCTCCGTCGTCTCCTTTCATCTCCTCGGCTAAGACAGGAAAAGGCAGATTAAGGAGAGGAAGAGTATTAGGGGAGCCATTCTTTCTGCCTCTTTGTGACTGTTAGCGCAGCAGAGCCCCCCCTCTGCTGGGTTCGGTCATTAGAGAGGCTGCAGAGCAGTGGGGGGAAAGAAAGCCTGAGGGAGTGTTTACATTACAAGAATACTGATATTGTGAGACTCTGGTGTATCAGTGCTTTCTCACATTTTTACAGTGTGTTTTCAATTTAATCTTATATTTAAAAGTCTATAAAACACAAAAGTTAAATTAAGCAGAGTGTGTGAAACAGAGGGAGGAGCACATTGATGTCAAACAGCACAGGAATGAAGAAAATGAGTTGAGAGCATCAAAACACTGCAGGAAAATATGCAAAAGCAGTGTGAATGTTATTGTCATAGACACAATATGACAATAACTAGCTGCATGCTAGCAGTGCAAAGGGATTTATGAGACTGAATGAACTGTAGCATCTGCTGAATGTGTTGCTCTAAAGACATTAATGTAGGAGCAGCAAATTCGGATTCACAAATAGAATTTAAATCATTGTCAGTAGACATGAAACACAGTCAGGTTTCACACAGTTACTCAGTATCTGATTACACATGAACTCAAGAATCCTGATTTTAAAATCAAAAGCTGTAATCAGAGAAACTCTATTTCATTTGGAAAATGTGATCAAACTTATTTGCTTGTAGTAATGATGTGGCTGATGGCGTTTTCTCTCAAAGGACCGTCTTGTTTGCATATTTACTGGTTTGTTATTTTGTGTTTATCTATGTTTATGAAGAACTTAATTGGATATAATTTTCTTTTTTATTTAACCTAGTTTTCATTTAGCTGTTCCAGCGCTTCACTGGTTTTCACACAACACAAACTCAAGCTAGAGCTGAAAGGATGGTTTGAGTGGATGATTGGCAAAGAAGAGTTGCTTACAAGCAGCATGAGGCTCCCGCATGCACATCAATTGGTCGCAGGTATGATTTCGCTGAGCCGGTAAAATGCATCAAAATTAGAGAAGAGAAGAATGATTTCATGTTGCCAAGAGCAGTTTGCATCCTGAAAAAAAATCTATTCAAGGAGCTAAATACTGTTTCAGTGACACATATAAGAAAGAAAACACAGATCTCACCGAGCTTACGTGTTCCTATACCACAGCCGTTTGACGTGTCTCTCTCATTTCTGTTTGTTTAGCCACAATCTGAACACTGGCAGTTCTCCACCACACCTCCACCTCTCACATGACTGTGATTTGTGATGCAACTCCAAAGGCTTTGTTTCTGCAATGTAACATTTGTCTGAAGAGGGAAAAATAGCCTATCAAATTGCAGAGAAAAACAATTCAAAGAGGTTTTTTTCTTTTATTAAATATTGATGTCACACACATGGTTAGCGGGGTGTTAACGTTTGAAGGAAAACAGCATCATTTAACGCCCTTGTGCTACCTTGCTCTCCAGTGAACAGCTGTTACATCACCCTTGAATCATTCATTCTGAAACCAAAAAGAGTTGAGGTAAACATAAAATCTGTGAAATGTAAAATGGCTCTCCGTTCTCTACAGTCAATGATCAAAAGATGAAGCAGCTCACAGTGAAAAATGGACTTACAGCACGTGCACTTTTCAATTTATTTGACCCTGTAATTCCTTTTGTGCATTTCTTTTTTTTTTACTCTTTGATAACTTCACATGACTGAAGCCAAAAATGAGATCTGGGTAACATTTTTTCCCTCAGTGCCATTTAACATTGTGTAAATCATCCAAGTGTGTGTTTCGTCTCTGTTTAGATAATTCACCTTGTTCTCTTTGTCTCACAGGGTCTTACAGGACTGTTTAATTTAAACCTATTAAAAATCTATGAAAATCTGATAGAACTATTTGTTTCATTCTTAAATCAACACTTTGAGTTACTAAATTATTTACCTTCTGGACCAAAGCAAGAGAAGATTGATACCACTATCATTTTTTGTCCTAAATATGAAGCTACGGTCAGCAGGTGGTTAGTTTAGCTTAGCATGAAGGCAGGAAAATGGCTCTGTGGCTCGTAAAACATAAAAATCCATCCAAGTAGGTCGAGTCCCCTGAAGATCACAAATTCCTGGAGTCTTGTCATTGCCGAGGAGTTGGAAAGCATTAAAAAGAGACTCAAGGGAGTCACAGCTCCCGGCCAAAAAACAGTCTTGCACACAACCCCTAAAAAACAAGAATCTTACTTTTAAAAAGGAGGGGGGGGGGGATTTTTAATTAAACATACATGATATAACACCTTAATTGATGAGCCCTAAAATTGCTTGTTGTCCTTAAATTTGTTTTGTTACCTGAAAGCCTGACAAACCATCTCCCTTTGTTTCTGATCTTAACAATAAGCTAAGTTAGCCAGCTGCTAGCTGCAGCTTCATGCTGAACAGATATGTGAGTGCTATCAATCTTCTCATCTAACTTTTGTCTTTAAGGAGACATTTATTTGACTTGTGGACTGATTAATCAGTTTGTCCTGTGTCTTATCTACTACCATGAAGAAGCTGGACTTATGAACTCCACAGCAGCCGGACACCAGAGTGGGTGAGGTCTGTGAGGCTGCAGCTGGACATTCTTGTGAAAAGCTGTAATGTCATCCTCCTTTTTTTCAGTTCCTCCTCCCTCAGCACTCCCTCAGGATGAAGGGTGTGCTAGCACTGAAGTTTTGGCACAAATCAAATGCCTCATGAAGATGCTTCATGATTTAAATTAATAACAGAGATTTAAAAGAAATATTCATTAAATCAGAATCAAAGCTTAGAGACATAGCTTCATCGGTGGTGGATTTCAAAACCCTCCTCAACCTCATTATCAACTCTTTCTGGTTTTCTACCATGATATGTTCAAAATACTTCTCTCTCCACAAGACTAAAATCATTAGAGACAGCAAACACATTACATGTCAGTGACAGTTCAGCCCTTCTCACCGTGATGCTGAAATCTTTGCATCCTTTTGCCAAACAGTTTGAAACCACATTTCAGTGATCACAATTAAATATCACATTGTTTATATCAGTCCAGCGACTAAAAAATAAAAAAATAAATTGAGTTTCATACAGAAAATTGAACACAAAAGTCTGAATAGCCAAGAGGGCTAAGTGTTCTCATAACAGTCCTGCATTTCAATTTTTGGCGGAGCACCTGAGTGCTGCGCTGTCAGCAGAATCTGTGTTCCAGTTGGGTGACTGAGCCTTCCTGGTATTGAAACATGATGACAGTGAAAGCAAGTCTCACACCAGCCAATGGAGTCATCAATAATAAGACAAGGTGAGCCAGGAAGGGAGGGTGGAGGGTTATCTGGGCACAGCACATGCACTTCCCAGCGGGCCGCAGGGGCAGACAGGGCCGCAGAGATGCGAGATATGGCGTGACGCTCCCGGAATCTGTGATTTGACATCTGCTCTGTGTGTGTGAGTCTGTCAGAGGGCAGGAGAAGGTTTTTAAGGGCACAGCCGCTTTCTCTTAAGTCCGAGTCTCTGGGTTTTTTTATCAAAGAGATCTGACTCGCAGGGGCACAGAGAGTGGCTGAGCGGCACGGCGCTCACTGGAGGGGGGTCAGCTTTTGAGTGGATGTTGAATAGACGTCGTTTGTGCGGCAAAGTCAGTCCTCCTCTTCCACATAGGTAGAGGGAAACCAGCCCACCTGGAAGCGGCACAATGGGATATAATTCAAGCAGTGACACAAATATTACAAAGGATACCAAACTTTAAAACATCTTTCTTCCTCCTTCAATTTTGAACAGTGAATTGTACAATCTTTGTCACCCCAAGTGTTACTCTCGGTCTGGCTTAGGTTGCATAATGCTCACAGGGTTTCACACTTCTTTTCCATCCTGAATAGTTAAAAACATCCTCCAAACAGATGCAGCTGCCAACCAAGCAATCTCAATCATGTCAGACAATGGTTTTTTACTCCCTGCACCAGCCTGGTAAAACATCACCGACTGACTTTTTAGGTCATTACACACACTGACACTCTACTGCTCAGGCAATAAAATCCCTGAGACAACTGAGAAGGTAAAAACTGATAAGCTAATTAATTGACAGCAGAATATGGTGCCGTGATACAGAGATTTTAAAGTATGATACCCAAGAGGTATCTGTCCATTTTTATATGTGATATATATGGATTCTAATCACAGACGTGTGAAGATTAAATCAAATGTGTGCAGAAATGTGCCACGGTAACAGCATCCCTGCAGCACACCTACCTTGCCATCGACCTCTCCTTTCCACCATCCGTTGGACATCTTGGTGTAGATCTTGATAATGTCTCCCTGCAGCAGGGAGAGCTCCCGTGTGTCTCTGGAGCTGAAGTCATAGCGTGCCACTGCAATTCCCACCACCCTGGGAGTAAACACTGGGACAGACGGATTTTGTCTTATTATCAAGAGCCAAGTATACTCTCAGTGATTTAGTGGGGTGCTTAGAGCAACTCTGGGACTCTTCTTGTGTTTCACTGTTATTCTCGTACTGGACAGGATGATTTTGTCAAAGAATGATTTATTCTTTTGTTCCACATTATTCCAAAAGTGGTTGGAACGGGTGGAGGGGCAAGTCAAGTCATCAAATCTCCAAAAAAAACAAGGTGATTTATTTCTAATAAAACAACATAAACACATAAATGCTCACATATATGCTCATGGAAAAAAATATTCCTCTGGGTGGTCAAGAACTATTATCTTTAGCTCTGTGCTCATGAGGCTTTCAGCTGTCACTGGTCCATTAAGAGCTATTACACTCACAATATTGCACACAGTCATAGTCCATAAAAACCCTTTAATCAGAATCTAATCTAAATTATGGTTTACTGATGTTCCCTTTGGGCAGTAAGACATTCAAAACCGCTGTATTTCAGTGTCATCAACTACTCCCAACTAGTCCATTAATGGCAGTAGATATTATATTGTTCATGCAAATCTCTGTCTGCCCTTGTAAAGTGTTTCCACACTGTTGATTGTAATCAAGCAGGACAGCAGTGGCGGGTTATTAAAAAATCCAAAATAATTGCCTCTGCTTTATTTCTGCACTGTGCAAAAACTGTAGAGGGTTTTTACCACAACATACACATGTATTTTTAATTGTCTATATATGATTCTGTGAAACCCCTACTAGCTGGTGTAATATACTTATTTTTTAAACTTAAATGCCCACTAATTTCAGAGTTAAAGTAAAACCCATCTTCATTCTGCTTAAACTAATGTGTAGCACTCTATCATTCAGCATTTAATAGACTTATCAGCTGTTTCAGCCTCTTAAAGCGGCTTCATCCACTGCATTCACAATCATGGGCTTTCTAAAAGTTACCCTGTTAACTCTCGCTTTTCTCACCTTGAGAGCACAAGGATGCCTGATGACTAACTTTTCACTTTACCCCATAATGATTTTTGTGAATTCCAATAAAACTTTGACAAGAAAAATGTTAACTCGAGGTCCACTCCAATCAATGCAGGACCTTCACTTCTAATTTCGTCAAACTACGGTATCAATTCTTGAGAATCTAATAGCTTTTTTTTGAACTACAAGGACAAAGAAAGGGGAAACAGTTCAGCTAAACTCAGTTAATCTAATGGAAAATGGTATCTTATTATATTTCTTTAAGCTTTTGTAGCTTTCACAAGGTTTATAAAGGAATGAAACACATTTTTTACAGGTATTATCCCCAGTTAAATGACTATGGCTCTATTGTAGGATGTTAAGGCAGCAAAGAGCTTTGTCTCCTGGGCCTGAGTCATACTCGGTGTAAAAGCAAAACCACAGAGACTCAGATGAGAGAGTCATCATTTTCATGAGTGAGAGAGGAGAAATATGTACAGCTGCCAAAAACAGCAGAGATGACAGGTCAAGGGTTATCTTGGTGGTGTGTTGATCTTATCAAAAGTAAATGTACATTGCAACAGCACTTCAGGTTGTACAAGGTTGTTTCTACACACATGCAGGTCAGGGCTAATGTCAGATGTGAACGCAGGTGTGCATAGGTTTGTTCACCTTATCTGTGAAAATATGGGTGACATAAGTGAGAAGATAGGCTGAATGAAAGAAAATACACACACAGGCACATCAGGCCGACACGTACATGAATGCATGTATGCAAGACACATGAAGACCGACACAGATCTGATGCTGTACTCAGGCCACACAACAGCAAAATGAAAAAACGGGAAAATCTTCATCTATTCTGCCTTTGGAGCATTTGCTTTTTATTCCAAGATGATTAGTGCCACTTTTATCTTTACAGTCACACATAAAAATTATGCTAGACCTACATTAACATTTATACTGTGTTATATATTTGCTGTGCTTCATTTGAAAGTGAAATTAATAAAAACAGCAGTTCATGTCACCTTTTAATTTACTGGAATAATAATGTCACAGTTGTATTTTTGTTCATGCCAGCAATGGTGGTTGCACAGATCTTTTTTTTCTTTTCAATTCTGCAGTTTTTTCTTCCATCTATATAAAATATATATATCATAGCTGTCAGAATTCACAGTATTTCCAATCTGGAATTACACAAGGATGACGTGAGTGCTTTTCCCGACATGGCAGCTGGTACGGTTTTTGTATTGTGACGTAAAAAGCAGCGTTATTAGACTACATTATTTAACAGAGACAGGGGAAAAAACCAGAGAGTTCATCTTTGGAAACCTGGAAATGTGTTCATACAGCGAGCGAGAGACAAAGAGAGTAGAAAAGCTGTACCCGTACCTGACCAGAAAGGCGAGGAGGAGGGAGGAACAAAGCTGCAGCCGCCAGGAGGAACTACAGAGAAACGGGGTGAGTGATGGGGGTTTCAGGCCGTAGTGGGAGCGAAAAGAGAACATACGCAAAGTAAACACAAGTTTGACAGAAAAAGAGTGTGAAAGACAGAAGAGGGGAGACAGAGAGAGAGAAGGGAAAAGTTGGCAAAGTCAAAGAACAAGCGCAAAGCAAGGACGGGTGGGAGATGACAGTGAGAGCGGAGGGCAAAACAGTGAAAGCATCAAACACATTGTCATTTCACCTGGCACGTGTTTTTATTTGATACTGAAGAGGTGACTATTGAGCAATTAACACTGAACAGACTTGAGCACAATTCAAGCTTTTGTATTTGCTCTGTGGCTGTTTTTAATTGTTGGTATTTAAAGCTACAACTAACGATGATATTTAAGACAAATATTAATCTCCAACTTTTCAGCAGCAGTTTGGAGGAGGCCCTTTGCTGGTTCAACGTGACAACAATCTGTGACAACCATAACAAACTGGATTTCTTAGTTTGTATTTTTTAATTTTCCCACAGTACCTGAAGCAACACGTCCCAGTAAAGGTGAGTGGAGGATGAAAAACCCACTGTGGATAAGCATGACTTTAGTATTTAATACCTATTAAAAACTGCAGTACTGCAACTTGAAAGTTATCATAGAGGTACTAAAGGGCCCGCTGTACAAGAATATGATTGAGTTTTTTGATAATTGTTTAATAAGATGTATTATTACTTTTTAAAAGGTGTTGATGAGAAATTAACTAGATATTGTGATGGATTTAGCATCTAATTATTACATATTCAAAAAATTTGAATAAGAAAAAATGAAAACTTTGACGGCCATTGGAGTTTAGATTTAGTTTACAAGGTGCCCCTGAATGCACCATTAAGTCCCTGTCCCTGCATGTGTGTATTAAACTCTGACAGACAGCAACACTTCCAAAAATGAAGGAAGTAGAGAGTCTCTGCGTATTATTTCTTGACTATTTTGCAAAAAAAATACCCATCAGTGTGACTTAAAACCTTCTCAGATTTACTTTTTCTTTTTGGACGGTGCTGTTGATTTATGATTAAAGTTGGCTGACGATGCCTCTTGGTAACTCATCGCCTTCTCTGCCCTTGTCAGCTCTTCTCCAGTTTAACCCTGCTCCTAACTGATGCAATAACCTCTGCAGCCAGGTTTAAAATTCTGGCAGAGAGTTTTTCCCAGAAGAGTTTTGGCGGCATATTGTCGCCCATGCTGTTTTTGGAGTGAGACATTCAAGAATCACATATGGGTGTAAAAAGATCAGGTGTTCGAATGTCTACATACGTTTGCCATGTAGCGTGGCCTCTACAACCTTCCCCGGGTCATGCTGCATAATGATGAGCCGTAATAACCTTTTAAGCTTCAGACCAGGTGAGCCAAAGCAGCAGCATGGGGGTAAATATACGTCTGGGCACAGCAAGGTGCCCTGACAAGGCAACGCCTGGGAATCCAAGCAGCACAGCCAACAACTTCCGCCTCCATATGAAATCCCATCTGAGCCAGCAGACCCTCGCACGGAGAAAACCACCTCCTGTCATCTTAACAATATGGTTCCATGGCCACTTCCCCTTCCCCACAGAGATAAGTGAATGCAGGCCAATATGTGTCTGACTACTGTGACTCAAGCACTGTGCACATACCTGCAGGAGGTATATACAGTTAAAACAGGCGTGTACCATATGTGCTATACATACAACATCAACTAGCACTTCAAGTTGGTACTTAAAGTTGATGAAGTTGAGTAAGATCAAACTTAATATCCTGCAACATCCTGTAAAGTTTTCAGCATTTCTCTGATTAATTCTCATTTTCAGAGAGATTTTGAATACTATTAACTCCTAATGATTAATTTTTAAGACAACAGGACTGTACATCCAAATAACACTGAGACTTAACTACAAAACGATCCAGCTGACAGACGATAAAAGATATTTTCAATCATTTCCTCTCCCTGACATTCACAGACTGAGAGCACTCAGTCAGACTTAATTAAAGATGTTGGCTGGGGTTTTTTCAAACAAATTACTCGAGAGTTTTGCCGGCTTTTCTGCAGTTCTGCATCTTGTGATTGTTTACTCAGACTTGTGCTCTGTTTTCTTTTGCTGTGAGGTGTCTGTTTTGAGATTCAAACCATTTTGTGTGTGTGTGTGCGTGTGTGCGTGTGTGCGTATGTGTGTGTGTTTTTTTTGTTTTGGCATGACATCTGTCTTTCCACGGAGGCTGTTTACCAGACAGAGAACGCGGTGCCCACACTAAGTCTGTCTACGGGGGTGGACGACTTAAGGCAATAATAATCTATCCCAGAATGCACTGAGGCAACGGCGGGTCTGTCAAGGCTTTCACACAGAAAGGAAACGCTGTGAATGGCAGCGATGCACAAACACACCTCTTGCAAAGCTCACTTTGAAGCCTGATGCGCTGGGAGACCGGCGCTGCCAAAGGAGGCAGAGGGACAAGGATGCAGCAGAATTTTACATCCGAACAGACACAAAGGGCTAACTTTGACTTTGTTCCAGCGTTCGTCTGCCTGCCTCGGCTGCCGCTGCAGCAGCTGTGGTTGTTTACACGTACGCTTCTCTTTAAGTTAAGACAGTTTACCTCCAGCTGCTTTCTGCTCTTTTACATCAGATGATATTTGCAAACTTTTCCCAATTTTTTTTTTTTTTTTTTTTTTTGTGGCAAAAAGGCGGAGTCCCTCAGTTGGACCAGGGGTATCCCCCAGGAGCGTGTCAGCAGGCGACTGTCACACAGTTTTCTCCGCTGCCAGCCCAAGTGAAATGTCATGTCCTGTCAGGAAAATTGTGAATCCATCTCAGAGCTGAGCAGCGTGCGGAGTGTGACGTTTGGAGTAGCAGGCTCCTGGTGCTTGCCTGGGGCATTGGGCCCTAACTGGGACCTTTCTGCCAAGCCTGGTGAGCTGCCGAGGCTCCTTTATATTTCCTTCACTCACTGTCTCCCTCGCTCTCTTGTTTGTCTTTTGCTCTCACTCTGTCGCTCTTACCCCATATCGTCCCTTTGTACCTCGGTTCTTTCTTTTACCCCGCTCACCCTTGGTTACATGCTGTCTGCATTTGGATTTCTCGTCTGGGTAAGAAAAACACATAATAATTCAGGATGCAAATGCAGAATATGATTGCATCTGCTGGATCACATCTGGAGCCGGTCTGGATCATAATTGATCTCTGCAGGTTGTGAATGTAATTTGCACACCTTGGCTGCATTTTTAAAGGCACACTTCAGCCTTTTGGGGAAAAGAATACTTGTTTTCTTGTCAAAAAGACTGATAAATACAACTATTGTGTCTGTATCTATCGAAAATGTTTTTGACAATGTTTTTTAAATGTTATCATCAATATTGTTGAACTAAGCTGAAGAGAGTGAAAAATTCTGCTGTTGTGTTTAATCTTTCATTGTTTTGCAGGTTATTAAGCCACGCTGATATTTTTGCAGGTTTTACACGACGAAAAGACAAAAAAACAACCTCAGGTATCAAGACACAGTTTTAACTTGAGTGTCTAACAACTAAGCAAAGGCTAAATCAGCATTTCATAAGGTGAGCATCTGGTGGAACATCTTTGTAAAGCTCTTCAAGGTAAAAGGCACACAGTACATCGGCTGGCCAGTTATAACAAAATCTACAGCAAGTGGGATACAGAATTCTGCAAACTGTTTCTGCCCTCAGCATGTGCTGTCATTTCTTTTTAATGACCTGGGGAATATCAGTTTCCATGGGCAGATTTGGTCATATAGATGGTCTTTACATTGCAGGTCCGATACAACTCACATTACTTTATCTAAACTCGAATAACCCTTTCCCGCCGGTGCTCCAGAAGAGCAAAACAAGCCCTCAAAATTTCTTTCAAGTATTGCTTTCGACTTCAAGATCTTATCTGAACTGGTTGCATTTCCACCTGTCAGACAGATAGTCTCAGTGAGGGAATCTGGATGTTTGTAAAGTAGACTCACCACTGCCAGCCTTGGTAATGGCCCTGGGCATGTTTCCATTGGAAAGTTCCCTATAGGGGACCTGCAGAGTGGTGTCAAGGCTGCTGAAACCTTCTTTAAGAGAGTACTGCTTGTAGTATTCCACCAAGTCCTGTGTAAAACAAGCACAATACAACTAAAACAAAACTCAGCCTTAACAACGATGAGCAAGCTTGAATCTGCATGGTATTGTGAAGAAATGTATAGAAATCAAAGCACGGGGACGTGTTTGGTTATGAAAGAGCTGCTTGCTCGATCCTGACAAGACAAAAGTAATCGTAAATGAGAAAGTGCATATCTTTCACTACAATATATCTTTACATCTCAAGCGCAAGGACTTAAAACAAGCTAATATTAGTTTTTGCAAGTAGTTTCTTCTGCCCTTTTGGCTTCATAATAGTAGAAATAAACCACTGGGAAACGGCTTTTTAATCAGCGCACAAATAAAAGAACAATTTCCACTTGCATGTAGCAGTTCATGTCGAGACAGAGTTCTGTAAAAGAAGCATGATGTCAAAATATTCATAGGACACAAAAATCTATAAAACGTTAAAGCCTTTACCAGCACAGTCTTGAACAGTCGGCTCTCAGCGATGTAGAAGCAGCCATCCTTGGTGAGAATCTTTATGTGCTTGACTTTATCGTTGAACCTGTGGAGGATGAATGAGATCCCGGCTGTTAATCGACGATACATGCTTCCACATCAACCCGGTCTCTATGGTGAGCCATTAGGTAGGTCTGTCTGAGCTAGCAGCCGGTTACCATGCTGCAAAAATCAAACCCAATTGACTCACATCAGAAAATAATAGTCCCATCGTGGGATTTACCCTGTAAAGGCAGTTCATACTGTGTACCACTGATTTCCTTCATTTTGGGCTTTTCAACCCTTAAAAAAGGTTCTGTGTGCAGGATTTCAGGGAATCTATTTGAGAGAATAAGGCAGAGATGTGATATAACATCTATTGGTATGTTTTCATTTGTGGTCAATCATCCGAAAACAAGGATCGCTGTGTCTTCATGACATTAGATGAGCCTTTTATATCTACAGAGGTCCAAATTTTTTTTAATCGAGAGCCTCTATTTCAGACGATGCTATTAAGTGTGCTCATTTAATCTAAAATAGAAAATGCTGCACAGCTGACAGTGAGAGCCATTGTACAGTACCTGAGAGCATATGCTATGGGCCTGATCGAGTAATTAAATTATCATGCCATGTGAGAATAACAGCTTAGGCGAACTAACGGGGAAGTAATGCAGACTAACCTTGAAAATGCACACACACACACTGTTCAGTACAGACTGCAGGCACAATTGAGGATGTCCTGTCAAGCCCGTCGCAGGCACAGTGCTGTATATTGCATATCTCCCATATGGTGATGTGCAAGTTATGCTGAAGACGGATCCGCATTGTAAATCTCCCAAAGCAGTGTGTGAGGAATGAGAGGAATATGTTCGTGTTGCAAATTTACTGATACATTATGAATTTATGGCGCATTATACATTATTGATATGTGTCGAGTTATACGGCGCATAACGCATGGAGAGGGACGAGCCATGTTTGGTGGAGAGGCTAAGCTTCTCTTTCCTCTGACTGGCTCCCATGGCTGCAGACACACACACACACACACACACACACACACAAACATAATTCAAAACACACTGACAAACTGAAGACTCATAGGGTTTGACATTAGACAGTTCCGGTTGATTAGTGGCGGCTCTCTGTATAAAGCTCCATTATCTCAAACGGCCATCGCGATAATGATCTTAAGCAGTGAGACAGGCAATTAGGATGGGAGCATTCAGAAACTGGCCTTGTACATCAAAGCTTTGAGCGAGGGACAGTGTGAATCCACCAAACCAAATGGGCTGGAATGGTGTGTCACCGGCTAAATAGTCCTAACATCCAAACACTTTTTCAGAGTGCAACCTCAATCGTTATAATCTCTCGGAGCCGTCATGCCAGGTCGCAAGGACTCGATAGTCCTTTCTTTTTTTAAAAAAGGACTGAAAAAAAAGCTTTGATGTAGCCTGAAAGACATTCACTAGTGAAATGGACAGTGTTGTATTTCAATAGAGGGCTACTGAGGCACTCAACTTGCAGATAAAGCAGCCGTTTATTAAGGCTTAAAGAAATGGATGTGTTATCTGCAATTTAAGTGCGCCGCTCGCCTTCTTTTGAAATACATTTCTAAGACTGATAGCCGAAGAGCGGCAAATAGCATGATGCAAAGCTATCAGGCTCTCCTTGAACATATGTCTGTGCGGGAGAGGCAGACAATAGATAGATGGTAAAATAGATCAGCCAATTCTACCTCTTCCTCATGCTGCATTCAGCTGAGATGTATGGGCTCTGACCAACTAAACTAAAATAAATGGCAGCAATGTGAAGGCATGATGCAGGGTTCAAATGAAGTCTGTATCAGTGAGACACAGGAAAGGGGGGTTACTCAAACAAGAACAACATTTTCTCACTTACCTCGAATGTCTAGACAGGCAGAAAGTTTTGTTGTTTTTTCTTTACCCAAGTTAATGTCTTTTCATCTGATCCTGAGTGTAACTGAGGCAGAATTTCATGTTTGATGCTCAGAGATTCTGGGAATGATTCGGTTTCAGTAGAAACTAGCAATAATTTTTTAATGGCCATGTTGATGGTCAGAAACGACATGTGTCAAGAAACAACAATGACTGTTTCCTTGTTAATCAGTTATGACATGGGGATGGTTTTCTACCTCTTACCACTTATCTCACATACAAAACAACTAAAAAATACACATTCTGTTTGTGGCTTTGATATAGTTCCTTTTCTGCTTTTTTCAGGTTGATCACATGCCTGAAAACAGTAGCATTTAACATGTAAACCTCATGTAAACTTTAACAGCAGCTGGTTCAGTGTCAACAGCATGGTGCTTTGAGTTCAGGTTTATTGACTAATGCATCTTTTTCTTAATTAGCTTCTGCAGTTACCAAACATTCTGTCAAACACAGCATCCAGCTGCAGCATTCATATGACTGTATACTTTTAATGTTAAAATGCACTGTTTATTTCAATCACACCTGCATCAGGAACGATGTGTTAAAAAAATTATCTAATTGTATTTAGCTCACATATGAATTACTGAAGTAACTTGATGTGTAGCAAATGTTTGCTGACTCACTGTGCGTCACTGCAACAAATCCCAATGCTGTTTCTCAAACAGTGTCCATCAAATCATAAAAGTCATAAAATGATTATTGCAAAGCCTCAAGAAAGTTTGAAGCCGCAAGTTTGACGAACAGCAGTGGTCCATAATCCATCCATGTTTTTTAAAAGGATTATGATGAAATTAAACAATGGAGCTGGTATTTCTTCCATTTGTGCAGGTTTTCGTAAAGAGTGAAAACTCTGACACAGATATTCCAAAACATGGGCAAAACAATTTGTTTGACATCACTCGGGGGCTAATGAGGAAATGAGTGTTTTGGTTTGTTTTGGGGTTTTTTTTTGTTTTGTTTTTTTGCTTTTTTTTTTTTTTTTTGCAATTTGGTTGAAACAACCTTTTAAACTAAATTCTGTCTCCTGCCATCTGCGTTCCAGCATCAGCTGTGATTCATCCGAGCCAGCAAACTTTTTTCCAATCTTCAAAATGTGCTTGCTGATGATTATATAGTCACCATTACTCCTTGTTTTTCATTGACATGAGAGGAACGCAGCATGATCTCCTTCTGCTGTGGCCCATTCACTTCAACATTTAATGAGCTGTTTGTTTTCAGAAACTGCACCATTGTTGAAGAGAGTGGTTATTTGCATGTGGGCATTTTGTAAGCTTGAATGATTCTTGTCACTCGCCTCTCACAATAAGGTGTTTTTGTGCACAAGAGGGCTGCTGACTGCATGCGTCTTGTTTATTTCACCGCTCATGGGAAGCTGTAGTTTAGTATAGAAATAAAAGAAAAACTAGAGACTATATTGCATTGGAATAACACCAGCCGCATTGCCTGTCAACATGTTGATTTTTCCATCCCATTCAGTAGTTATTTCACATTATTACTGTGCAGGAATACTCTGTGCTTATGGTTAGGACCTTTCATCTTTAAACTTGGCCTTTCGGTCTCAGTTACACTTCTTATGATGGTTTGTGACTGCACCTTACACAACTGTGATGCCAGTGTGTTGACAAAATCTGTCCGCAGACAGACAGACAGACAGACATAAATACATATTTAGTGTTTGGGTTAACCAGTTACACATAACATTAAGTTGGGTGATTAAATTATAAAATAAATGTAGCTGCAAGCACAGTTACTTGAAACAAAATATGTTACCAGTATAACTTGTATAATTGTATAACTAAATTAGTTATAAATCAAAGTGTAGGTGAATACAAAGAGTTTACATCTTAATATCTATCAGAATGTCTTTCCATTATACAGCTTAAATGTAGGAAATGGTATTTATTCTGTTGCTTTTTGCCGTGTATGAACATAGGTCAGCAAAGCTGTTAGAACATATTTGAGTGCAACACCATTAAGGATAGTTCAGCTTTTATGGCTCTCAGTGGTAGTTCCTGCTACAATAGGTGTCTCCAGGACCACATTTTGCCATGATCACACACACAGACACACACAAAGACTCGCAAGGTGAAAACAATAGCAGCCGGGCAGCCACGGCTGGGAACAAGCCATCAGGTTACTTACTTTATACTGATGGCGTATTCGGTGCACTCTTTACTCCTGTGTCGAACCAGATAGGTGCTGTGTCCTCGGTCCAGGAGCTCCTCCTCAGCCTGGCATCTCTCCATAGGCCCTGCAAACCTAAACAACCGAAAAAACTACAACTGCACTTTCACTGTAATCAATCATTATGAACGTGGGGATGAGGGCACTCAATAGATTCAATACATGGAGTAAAAATCGACTCGTGGTTGTTGTTGGCAATCTGCAGTCTTTTGTTTTCATCACTTACCAGAGCTGGGCAGAGTAATCAACAGGTTTTGGAACCTGGCACAGAAAAAAAAATTGTAGTTATTTTGTGTCTCGGTGGAGTCGATACAGACGGGTGGAGGTCATTTGTGGTAATGTGATATTTTAAGCCACATCTAATGGCTAAAAATCAGTCGTCTACGGCGAAAAAGTGCAATTGAAAAGCACTACATTCCTTTGCAAAGACATCGATAGCAGCCATTATCCACTGAATGCATTGTAATCACGATAAATGTGTCTTATTGATCACGAAAAATATGCACACTTACACATGGGCAAGGCCTCACAGCGTCACTTGGAAAGAAGCCAATCTTGCTTGCCGCCAGAATTTTGCCCTGCAATGGCAACTGGCTGTTAATCGCATTATAATATGTTTGGGTGCAACTTACACCTCTTACTCTCTCTATCTCTCTCTCTCACTCTCTCTCTCTCTCTCTCTCTCTTCTTTTTTCTCTTCCCCTCCCACACTTGCTTCAATAAATCCCCAGCAATTAGCACACAACAAGCAGTGCATCTAATTTGCAGCCCGAGTTAATTATGGTTCAAACTCTGCCGGCAGTTAGATTTGTACTGCATCAAAACAAGAGCCTCGTTTAACACTAAATAATGGATCTTATTCTGGTCTTTGAATACCCAAACAGCATGAGCTCTCTGGCTTGCACTAAAGACCAACAATTGCATTTTAGCTAACCCGCCTCAAGCAAACACAAGCGTTATATAAAAATCATTAATTCCTACAACAAACACAGTTTAGACGTCCTTTTTTCTCCTGCAAAATAAACCCGATTGGTTAAACAAGTCTGTTAATTTTCATACAGACTGGCTTGTGTGTGTGGATGTTCAGTTCATTTCATAACCTTATTCTCCATCATGTACATTATCTTGTAGACGGTAATAGGCATATTTATACCAACACCGAGCTCAAGTTTCCCGTTCTAAGTTCATTGAGTGGATCTGAGTGGACAGTGAGTGTTGAGGGTGTGTGGAGCTCTTCATTCAGCTTCCTGCCCTGTTTATGCTTTCCTTCTCCTCCTCTTTATTAGAGTATGAAATGCTTTTTGGGACCGTGCAAGCCCCGGCAGTAACTAGATTGGAAAGCGAATCTTTACCCATCTCTATGATTCATTCTGTGTAATAACATTTCATCAAAGGTTTTTTGAGAGCCCCTCTCTATTTGTTATGCCTTGGATAAGCGTATGATAAAGATTAAACTTATTACTCTGTTGGCATAAACAGGCAGCAGCCAAAGGATCAAATGAAATTACGGTGATTGATTGTATTGTTCTGCCAGTGGGATGGGGGATAATTGCCTCCTGGGTAACAGGGGATATGAATTCTCAATGTTCTGTAATTCCATCCTCTGGCGCCACCAGGGACGCTGAAGATTAAAGGCACCCTGCGGAGTTTTCATTGTAAACAAAGCACGGTTTTGTTTAGATTCAGCGTTTCTAACCAAAAAGCTTTGTATTTGACCCTTAGACTCGCCAAACTTGTTGAAAACACTTACAAAGTCTTAGTTTTTTAAAGTTTCAATACAAGTTGGCAACTGTTTATGTCATGCTGTAGTCTCGGCACGTGCATGATTTATTCATCTGCAGTCGTTCACAGTTGTTCAACAACAACAAAAAAAGGCCAGTTTAGAGACGAATCAATCCAATATGGACCTACACACATTTTATGTTTAATTTGTTAGTCTACATTAGTAAATGAGGCTAAATACAAATATTACAGCAAAAATAAAATATAGCTAGGCTAATACTGCTAACTCATTAAACAGATTAAATGCCAGTTCCTCTACTGGCTAGTGGAGTTCATGTGATTTGGTAAGTTGAAATATTTAAATGTATTTAATTGCAGATTACTTTCCTATAAGGACTAATGGCAAACAGCAAGACAGACATGCATTACATTCCCATAAACTGTGGACTGTAAATAATCAACTAAGATAATTAGCTTAAACATATTTTTTAAAATAGACATAAAAAAGTAAATGAACACATTTGTTATGTTGTCAATCTTCTTGCAAGCATGCATATGGGAGGAAGATCGGAGCCTTATTAAAGCACCACTATGCACAGCAGAGGAATACACACAAATGTGTATTATCATTTAATTCATTTAATTATCCTTTCCCAGCATGCAGGGTTACCATGGTAGCAAACAATGCAGTAGCATCAGGTCTGCGTCATGACATTCTGCTCGCCTTTCTATCGGCTTACAAGAAATCTCCTGGCATTTGTGCCCTCACCCAACACCTTGTGCTCTGTCACAACAGAGAAAAAACATGGAGCATAGGAAATCAGGCTAACGGCCAACTCCCAGCCGTGCCGTTGGCAAAGACTGCAGTCTGATTGGAGCAGCACCAGAAGGAGGATGAAGCTTTAATGCTGCTGTAAAGCAGAGTGAGAAACAGCTAGGGAGGCTGCCGGAAGACCCCAGATAAATCGCCATCCTTTTCAAAAATAGATAAGGTCAAATGCTGTCAACCGTTGGCTGACCTCGTGAGATGGTTGCTAAATGTGCCTGTGCACGAGGTTACGCACTACCATTAAAACACCCTCCAGAGGCTGAAGTGTCTGCCGTTTTATTGTCTCACTGTGGCACTCAATTAATCAACTGTAGCCACTAATTGGTTAGATCATCGTGATGTACGCTGTGATTCAATCCGAGGAGTGACGGGGACGGAGGGATAACCCGGCTCTGCGGAGCTCACGCAGATCTCTGACTGATATTTTTCTAATTGATGCTGACCTCATCATCATGTCATATTTATGGCTCGCATGACTCAGGATGTAATGAACAAGCACAGTATTGCGATAGAAAAAACGAAGACGAATTATCGACGCCGCCTCTTTCATATGTGTTTAAAAAGCCATTTTCCCAGTTAAATGGTGGGACGAGCAGCAGGACGGAGAGAGACATGCAGAGATGACATGCGGTGAGGATTCAAACCGATGACACTGCAGAGACATTGCGTGCACGGAGCCAACCCAGCGAGCCGTGACATGTTATTTTTTCATAGAGTCACAGATGTTGAGGTAAAACAAGGATGAGCTGAGTGACACGCACCTGCCACCAGGAGCTGTGCAGGTCGGCAAACATCAGTTCAATGACATCCCCCACATGAATGCTTAGTGGGGGCCCACACTGGGGGTAAGGGATGCCATTGTAGTCTCTTATCACAACCATTCTGGGTAAACCTGACAGACAAACAGGGAAAAAATACATTTAGACTCAAATTATTAGGCATTTATCAGAAGATTTTACACAGAGAAGCAAACAGCAGTGCAAGAAAAAGCTAGATTGTGCAGTTTGATCAATTCATCTTCAGTTCTGGGTTATAGATTAAAAACACTGTGACCATAATTGACAGAGAGCCTTTTTTAAAACAGTTTAAGAAAGATGAGACCTGGAAAAAATAAAAGGTGTTTAAAGCAGAGTGTTGCGCTGATCAAATTGACCAAAAAGGAAAGCTCAGGTATTTTTCTGCTAGAGGTGCAGATTTACGCTGCATGTTTAAACCTCTGATCAATCAAGAATTAATATTTACCCTAGGTGAAGCCGAGTAAGCTAAATTTGTGATTCTAATGCTTTCAGTCTAAAGGGACCTCTTACTTTCATTAGAGTCGACTGTAACCTTGACTACGTACAAAACTGACTTCAAAAAAGTTGAAACCATGTGAAAAAATGTAAATAAAAACAGAATGAAATCCTTTGCAAATAAACTGTGTTTTTCAGGTTTTACTAAGTCTTTTTTAGTCAGTTTACTAATATATTTTATTAAGTTGGGTGTTTAACAAAATGGTTAATCACACCTCGTCTTTGCTTGTTTGTGCCTAAACCTTTTAAGGGTGCTCCCTTATTACCCAATAATGAGACTAGCACCTGTTGCCAATTAACCTGTTTACCTGTGGAAAGTTCCAAACAGGTGTTTTTAATTATTCTAACTTTTCCAGTCTTTAGTTGCCCCTGATCCAACTTGTTTAAAACAAGCTGCTGGCATCAAATTCACAATAAGCATTAACTGACAAAATTCAATAAAGATAATGTTTTCGTTTGCCTTTCTCAGTTCAGGTTTCAGGCGTGTTGCACCTGTTTCCTCACTCAACAGCACCTGATGGGTCTCAATCTGCCTATTAAAGGTGCTTTTAATTTGAAAAAGGAAACCAAGTTAAAAAAAAGAAAAAAGAAAAAGAAGTGGAAACACAATGAAATTGCCAAGAAAATATATTGACAGATATTGATGATTATTTTTACGCTTGCTGGAAAAGTGGGCGTATTGCTCCAAGCAGAAAGTGCAATGGAAACAGACCTAATACATCATGACGCACATAAAGTGTGTGGCTTTAGGTTTCCAGTATAATTCATCTCTTGCATGTAAACACATGTGAACCTTGTGACCTTCTTTTTGATTGAGGTCGAAACCACCAGAATGGCACCATCCTAAAAAAAAAGCAAAAATCTACTTTTACAGGGAATTAATCTCTTTGATTCGTGTACGATGCAGCTCAAATCTTTTCCTCGGCGAAGGCGGACGAATACAGCCACAAGTATCCAGCTAAGGCCAAGACTAAACACCCCTGCCACCTTAAAAGACACAGCCACTTACTCTCCCCAGACTCACACATCTAGCTCTCTCAGACACATCTCCCCTGCAGCCACGGCTCCCCCCTGCAAAACCAGCCTGGGGAAACTATTAGCTGACAGTGACCCCAGATGAATGGAATATCTCACATTCACGTTTTTAATAAGAACAATAAGCATGGATGTCTTTCTCATAAAGCCCCTTATGGAAATTGAATTATCACGAAGGCTCATCTCAGCAGTGGGGGCTCAGGCATATAGACTGCTGGAAGTGCTTTTCTGCCAGCATTTCTCCCGCCGTCCTCATAATGATTCCACCCACTCCAATTCATCTCAATGCCATCTTGGGTTTAGCCATCACGGCATGCAGCGAAGAAAAAGGGTCTTTTTTTTTTTTTTTTGGTGCTTTGGTTAAGGATTCCTTCTGCATCCAGCGTTCATCGGTTATTTCTACTCAAATATATTTGTCAAGAGGAAACTGTTGTTGCTCATTTCCTCCTTTGAACCCTTTTGTGTGAGAAGAAAAGATTCATGTCGGTGCATTTCTGAGAAAACATCTACAGGGGGTTTTTTTCGGGGGGGGGGGGGTGAAAGGGTTGAGTAATATTTGATCATAAATGAGAGAGGGGGGCATGATAACATCTAAGGGTTAGCTTTCAACCACCATTTATCTCCTCCAGGTCTCACTCTGGCCTCTGACTAACCGTCTCCTTTTCATCCTATCTGTGTCTCTATGTTATTTTTTTTTTTTTTTTTTTCAGAACCGAGATGAAAGCAGCTTAAGAGGTGCAGCGTTAAGCCCTTGGCATGTTCACAAAAGTGGTCGAGCCACACTGACCTGGGTCTGGCGGTGTTGTGCTTTCCTGTCGATGGAGAGAAAAAAAAGGAAAATGAGACATTATCGAGAGAGGAAGAGACTGATAAATGGAGAGGTCATTCCTGCTCCTTGTGCAGGATCACCCTGACCTGCAAAATGAATCATACTCTAAATACAATCATCTGTGAGTACTCTTCAGATGTCTGGATGCTAACATGGTCTACAATTTTAAAAGGGAAAGACTTCAAATAGTAAAAAATTGAAAAGTTCTGTTGCTGAGCATTTTAGTTTTTTGGGGGGATAAATTTGAATTTTATGCACATCTTACCCACAGTCCACCTGGCTATCAGAAAGTGTTTACTGTTTCTTGATTAGTTGTAATAAATTGCAGAAATAAGAAGATCTGAGAATTGAAACTTAATTTTTGTTTCCACTTGTTGCATAATGGGAGAACTTATTTCAAAAGTAAAAGTCCTTGATAATGAAGTCTCAAGTGTGTGGCAAGAAGGAAAATATGCAGACAAATTGTGGAGTTTTTTTAGGGTTTATTTTTAATTATTAACTTGATATGAGATTTGTAAGCAGAATTAATTCAACCCACACTGCAACAGATGTTATAAGTTGACAAGAGTCTGGCCAATCAAAATCTCTCAAGTCCATTTTTAGGCAGCACATAACTTACACGTCTTTAAATCAAATAGATCAGCCCTCTCAAAATCTGATCTGTAAATGTCACAGGAGACAAATTAATCATAAGATGGATTCAGTGACTACATTTTTTAAAGCTTTGTTTAAATCCAGATTTAACTGATTGATTTTGAATAGATTTAAAAACATATAAATTAACAAAGTGGTTGAACTCTAGTGTCCATAGACTGACAGCTGGAGGTGGAATTATCCAGACGAGTGCTGTGATCCTATGATAAGGAACATTTATGCAATCATAAGGGAACTTCCAAACATTAATATGCAGTGGAGAAACAGCATTTCAACAGCTTCCTCCACTTTAAAACTCTGTGAGTACAAACTGTTCGCCAGCGTTACAAACTGATGACCTAATTGTGGAAGTGGGTGACAAAATCCTTTTGTCTTTAGCTGGTGCGGGTGCATGTGTGCTCTGTGATATCCGCTGTGTAGCCTCACTAATTATGTTCTCTTTGCTTTCTAAAGTCAGAGAGGAGAAACAGGCCGGGTCTTACCTTGGGCTTCGACTTGGCGGAATCTGCAGTCAGGTGAGAGACAGACACAGTGAGAGGAATACAATATTACCGGTAGTATGTGGTGGCTTCCTGACATACAACCTCAACTGTCAACCTCTGGTAGCCCTCATCTCGCCTCAGAATGCATAAAGACCACAACTGAGAAGGCCTGTCAAAGGCTCGAGCTGCTTTTTTTGCCGTCTATGTATTCAGGGAGGGTAATGTACCCGAACTACAACCCCCAGACTGGTGACAATGAGCTCAAGCTTCACTGAGAAGTTTGTGGCGACAGCTGTTTAATATCTAGTGCAGCTTTCATTTAAAAGACTCCTAAAAAAATGTCAAAAAAGTCAAACATTATGTATGATTTACTGTGTTTTAGATTTAGATTTTCAAATAGTGGTTAAGAGATGCAAGGTCAAAAAGTTGCCAGCCTAAATATTTACCACTGATCTTCTTATCATGCATAAGATATCTTTTATGCAAAGTTGTGCAATCTTGCATGAGCGTGTGATGGTTTAGGAAAGCTAACAGAGCGCCTAAAATGTAAAGAAGTCGTCCTCTGAGCAGCATTAATATGCTCCGTAAATTTTATGGCAGTCTGCTTTTTTATATTTTGATATATTGTGTTGTGACCTGGTGGTGGCGCTAGAAGAAATGTTGCCAAGAAATTCAGAAATATTGTCTAAGGGAACATAAATATTCACAGCACGTATGGTGAAAAAGCGAAACACTATCAGTTTGGGAGGTTTCCATCTCACCTGTTCTCCCGCAGACTCCCAGTCGACCCAGACACTCCTTATGAGCCCCCAGCCCACATTTTAGACAGAGATAACCCTGGTTGAAGATGCCCCTGGACACAATAAACCACAGCAAATATTCCATGTATAACGGCCTCCTTAAGAGAAATACCTTGACATTTTGAATTTTCAGGCCTCAGTCACAGTCTCAAGATAAGGGGGAAAAAAAGACAGGAGGAATGTCCTTCAGCTTTCCAAAACCATAAAATTGATACTGTCTGCCGAAAAGTGAGACAGACAACCCTCTGTAGTCCCAATTCATTTCAATTAAACTCAGTGTTAAAAAGCTACTTTCGGTTAAGAGAGAGGCCAGAATTTAAAAAACGTCCTTTTCCCCAAAGTGCCTGAGGAGAACTGACTTAATGACTGAAAATGAAATGTCATGGTGTTCCTTTCATACCTTCAATATGAAAAAGATTTAAAAGTGTATTTTCATACGCGCAAAAAAAAAAATATATATTATCAGTGCAATAACACATGATATGCCATCCTGGAACGATGTGAGTAGTTACAGTTCACCCTGTCTCAGACGTGAGTCCCATGAGGAGACATTTTTACTCCACTGGGACTTCAGCAGGTCTAGATTATTAACTAAATAGAAGAGTCTGTTCACTCTGAATATTACCTGAGCAAAAGTTGACAGAAACTACAGGAAGTGATCCTTTCGAAGGTGTGCATCTTGAACTGGTGGGAGTTGTGGTTGGCTTTCTCTGGTCGGATGTTTGATCTGAAACAGGATGTAAGATCACAAAACAGTGAATGAAAACACGAGTCAGCAGCCTTTCCAGCAGCTCTGTGATGATGTGCTTTGAGCTAATTGTTAGCATGCTGACACGCTTACAATTACAATACTAGTATGCTGATGATGTACAATGTTATGATTTTTAGTCTTAGTTTAGCCTTTTGGTCTGCTAACATTTGTTAATTAGCACTAAACACAAAGTAAATGTGAAGGTAATGGTAAAGTCATTAAGTGAAGGCAAAAAGAAAATTAAATTTTGACCCAATTATGCCACTAGATGAAAAGTTAGGGGGTTACCAGAGTTTATACAAGTCACCTTTAGGATGACATAAAGGTATTTGCAAAGTTTCATGGAAATCTGCTGAGTAGTCATTGAGATTCACCAAAAAACCTGAATATTAACCTCATGGAGGTGTCAGGAGAGAGGTCGGATTAATTCAATGGAGACCTTGAATGCCTCCACAAATGTATGTGATAGTGTATCCAGTAGATGCTTTCATGCCTCTCAGGAAAATAGAAAATTTTGATCTGCTACTAGTGCAACAGGTAAAGCCTGAGGATCACCAAAGTTATTAGGACTCATCACATGGAGACTTTGAATCTGTGCATAACCTCATGTCCAACCATAGGACATTTATTAAAACATTTCAGTCTGAACTAAAGCGGTGTACAGACTCATGGACGGACCAACACTGCCACAGAGCCACGCTGCTGACACGTGATAATATGTCTTATTAGTTGAAACACTTTTCAATTTACTCAGTATTCAAACACTCAATCATTTTTTTATCGACCGAACAAAACAATGTTGTCATGGCACAAACAATTCATTCCTTGAACTGACTAAAATAGAAGCAATTTTACCTCCAGTGCTTGTGTATACAACCAGGACTTGAATCAGGCCGGACAAATTCAATATAGAGCTGCATGTGTTCTAGCATGATAGGGTAAGCATGCATGGCAGAAATAAGCAACCTCTCTCTGGAACGTGAACAAACACCACTGCCACAAAAAAAAAACGCCTTTTTTTTTTTTTGTACTGAACACACCATTCAAAAGCCACTTAAAGTGAGTGCTCCCATAAGTGAGTCCTTCATCAGGAGCCCACATCCTCTTTACAGGTACAATTTTCACTTTCTGAATGGACCCCTTCTGGTGTCATTACCCAATGCACAGAGGCACACACGCCTGTTTTCAAAAACACAAACCCTGCACCTGTGGAAAAAAAAAAAAAAAAGTTCTACGGCAGGGGTGAAACTTTGCTATTTTTCCTCTAAATTCTGGAAATAACACATGAGTTTCTGAGCAGGTGTTAACAACATGTGGTCATATAGGTTTTTGAGGCAATGCATACGTGACTACTTTCAGTCCAAGTTAGAGAAAAACAGGCACATTGTTTAATGTACGTGCCCACACACTGCATTGTTTTTCTGCAGCGCATATGTACACGAGTATAATCTAGCACTCTTTGAGAAATGAAAAAATATATATATAGGAAGGCCATAGCAGGTAGTCAGTATGCATATCAGGGCTGCTTTCATACATATCCACCCCACACATGAAAGCATTTACTCAGTCAATCAGAGAGTAAAGTCAAAACAAAACTGTATTCCGCCGAATCAACATAACAAAGGCGGCAGACAGGATATCTGCCTGAGAAAAACCCCCACTGTTACAAAATAATATAAAAGATATACCTCCATAAAGCACTGATTTGAAGAAACATAGAGGCAGAGTGACTTCTTTGTAGTTTTGTAACTCTTTGGAACAGTTTATGTTTGTGAGTCTGCGTGTATGTGTGTGTGTGTGTGTGTGTGTGTGTGTAGGTGTGTGTTATCGTACTGCTGTCAGCAGTGTGTGCATGATTACAGCAAAAGCCTGATCAAACAGTACACATGAAAGAGTCAACACCTCTTTCGGCCTTGGAAAAAACATGCATGCAAACAAAGACAAACAAATACACCAGACACACACACACACACACACACACACACACACAGACACAGACGCACATATAAGCACACAGTTTGTTTTCCCTATGATACCCTTTTGCGTTGATTACAAACTGTCGTGGCAGTTGCATGTTCAGGTTTCCGTGTACTTACATGGCCATTTCGAACTGATCCAGCCATTTTTTCTTCAGCTCTCTGGTCTTAAAAAAGAGTTCAAAGCCCGTGTGGCCCTGCTGGTGCGTCACGTAGAACCCGTAGCACCACTGTGGAGGTCAAAAGAAGACAGCGATCAAAATACAATGTACTTTCTCATGAATGCAAATGTACTTTTGCATATTTATGTTTATAGAAAGTAAAGTAGAGCCAGAAGAATGTACATTTTCGATTGTGGGCGGCACATTAAATCTGTACTTAGCTTTTTTATTTCAAAGTTAAAAAAACCTTAGAGTTTGCATTGTTTCTTTACTTTTTTATGTCATAAATCTGCAATACTAATGGCAGGGTGTTATGATGTATTTTTAGGTTTAAGCATAAAAGTTGATTGATGCTCCTGAATTTGGGGTTAAATCAATAAGTAAACCTAATGGAACAAACAAAGGATGTCCACTAAGCTAAATGTAAAAACTAGTAACAAAATAAAATATAGTAGAGAAACCATCTGTAATCGCAAGTCAATTCAATGGTTTTAAAGGCACAGTGACTGGTCCATCAAGCTAATATTCCAGTCTTACAATGATCAAAAAATATACAATCTTTGAGTTACTTATATGAAATGTGGAACCCAATGAAGTGAAATATTTCTGATTGTAAAATGTAGTTTTGTTTCGGTGTAACACCAAATGTCACAGGAGTCATTCAACATTATGAACACACTTAAAATACACTTATAAAACACACTATAAATAGACTTATTTGCTTTCTCGCAGGAAGTTAGATGAGAAGACCAGTGTCACTTTCATAACCTGACATGAAAATTAATGGAAACGGTCAAGAGCTTAGCTTAGCATGAAGACAGAACAGGGAAAACTCTGGTTTCCTGATGACCTCAGAGTGGAAACAGGACTCGAGGAAGCGACTGACTTCACCCAGCCAAGTCTTTTTTACAATTAATTGTACAGATTAAATAAACAATAACATAAAAATTGTGATTTGAGGGGATAATCACACTGTTGTTCATTTCGTTCGGTGTGGCCAAAGCTGAGCATTTCAAACTGTTTGGAGGGAAGCTGTTTGCCTTGTTTGACATTCCCGTCATTGTTATCTCCTCTAAGTTTTCCCTTCCACCCAATCATTGATCGCTATCCACCTTATTGTCTAACATGTATTGTTTCCTATCAGACCAAGACACATTAATTAAATTGTCTGGCCTGATTTATGGTGATCTCAAAACAATTAAAAATATAGTGAAGTTTAACTCCAGTTACTTTGCCACTCCACTTGTGTTGAGCCGATAGACGCTAATCATCCACCTTTTTCAGTCCCTACAATGACAGTAAAGGCAAAGATGACTTCATCAGACACCACTTTCCCTGACATACAGCCTTTTAATGCTGTCATCAATCTGCTTTAGGTCGTCTGCTGTAGTGACTCCATGTTCACAGGGCAACCAGTGTGTGTTGGCTGCTGCATTTTGTCAAAATGAGCAGCAATCAGAGTCTCCTAACGCTCCGCAAAGGAACCAAAAACAGCATTTTTCCTTTTCCCAACACATCCTGAATTTAGTAAACACCCCAAAACTTCTAAGCCACGGTTGCCAAAGACATCCACTAAGTTTGTTACATAAAATGTAGAAAATTTCAGGTGTAATCTACAACAGCTGCAGCACTTCCAGTTTAAATGCCCAAATGCACCTTTGGGGATGTTTTTTAACCAATTTTTCAAACCCTTTGGCTTTTGCTGCCCTGATCAACACCAGCACGTTGCATCATATCCACTAACAGGAAAAAGTGGTCGCGTTTACTCGTCAGTGATTGGCCAGCCCTGCAAAGTCCTGAGTGTTTTAGAGCTCTGCTGAGTGTTAAATCATTTGATGACTGTGTGGGTGCTCAGTGGCACCACGCTCACACTCTGAAGTTTCATTTAGCAGAAAATGATATATAGCCATAAGCAGCCTTGGAGGACTGCACACATTCATCACCTGATATTAGCATCTCTGTCCTGCCGAGTGTGTGTTCAAGGGTGTGTGTCGAGGTGGATGTAGGTACACAGTGTTTGTTTGACTGGGAATATTTGTGTTTGAGTCACACTACAAAATATTCTCCTACACGTTTATGTCTTTTTGTACAGAACAGTGCTTTAGAAAGAGGACAGGATGAAAATAAAAGGTAACAGCGTTTTGTGTCATGGCAGGTTTGGCACAAGATTCTTCACTTAGAAGTAATGGCAGAGTAATGCAAAACACACACACATAAATCCAAAAGACACATCTGGGCCATACATGTTAAACACCAATCATCTCCATGCACATGTCCCACACGACGACCAAACACCCAAACACATCATGATTGCACAATAGAGTGAATGAGGATGATAATGGCGACCCTTTGATAAAAAACCACAGTACCCGTTCTGGCAAGCTGTCAGTTTCACATTAGCAATCAGCAATGGGGTGAGAAAACACCATCTGTGGGCATACATCAACAAGACATCAACAAGTCCCCCCCACTACAATACAGCCTGCAAACGTTCCCACAAGGCGAAAAATAGCATGTTGTATAAACTGTGCGAGCGATGAAAGGGAGACTTGCAGGTATGTGGATCTGGATTTTTTTTTTTTTTTCAGAGAGGAGTAAACACAACCAAAGACTCCACACCAACAAGGAGGGGGGGGGAGAGAAAATCACTCTAGATTCCTCTCATTAAGCGTCTGACATTTATTTTAGCAATAAAATCTGCAGCCAAACAGATGTTGAATGGCAACATTTCCATACAGCGGTGCAGTTTATTGGTATGAGCCGTAAACTCATCAAAATGTGAGGTCAGTGCAGATGGAGGGGGGGGGTATTCGACGCAAAGCAAAGCGCACAAATGCCTTTATACAAGTGCAGCATCTGTTTATTTATATGCACAGAAGTATTATGTGATTTCCAAGCCAACTGACCTTTTTGCCCTCCCTGTCAGAGGTGGGGTTGTTTGTGATCTTGAAATAGTTGAGGTCGAGTATGTCCTTCATTTCATAGTTGTCTCCTCTTCTCTTGCAAACAATGACGGCCACATCAAATAAAAAGATGTGTCTGTAAAATAGGAAGGCAAAATGTTATATTGTTATGGTATTAAGCCGTTATATAATAAAAGTGATAATGTAAGTCGTATTTATTCAGTTAAGGTCACTTAGTTTTTTATTATTCAGTAAATGTAGAAGATTTATGAATGTCTGAGCATCGGCTCTCCTTATTTGAACTAAGCAGGAATTTACGGATGTGATTTAATGCTGAATTGTTGAGTATTTTGTTTTTGCTTTCGAGCTGCATTCACTTTCTGTTTTTACTGTGTGTTTAACACGCTGAGGCTAAGTGACAAAAATTAGATTGTGCACACTGTTGACAAGTATGGTAAGTGTGTTTAATAGCTACATTTTCACCTACATCAGACATCTCCTGTATTTTTCCCGTGTGTAATCACAGTTTCTCTCTCAGCACAATGAAGACCAACCTGTCTTGCTTCCTCTTGTCGACGCTGGAGACCATGCGCACTACACCGTCACCTTTCGGTCGACCGTAGCTGATTAGAGGCTGGTTCTGAAATTAAAACAAGAAGGGATTAACATGCCTATTAAATACCCATGAACTGTGTTGACATGATGCTTTATTAGTGACAAATTCTAATCACAGGCAGTTTTTTAAACTTAAAACGTGTCATTAAGCACTCTTTTCCAGCATAAGCCATCTTTTGCACAATCAATTTCTTGTTTGTCCTAAGCTCTGAAAACTTATGTGAGTCATATTTTTGCATCATGTCGACCTTTGAAAGCAAAACTGGGATCTTTATACTTATATATTTTTCAAACTTTTTTGAATGCATGGTTTATGTGACACACATTTTTATAAGATTTGCAGCGACCTTAAATAAAACCCGGATCAGAAACATTTATTTTCAGCAGAGGGGATCCAACAGACCCCCATAACACATTGCTGGTTTTGTTGCATGTTGCATGTTGAGGTTTTACCACCAGAACATCATGTATGTTACGACATCATAACCTGATCAGTGGTAGGTGACTTTTATCCACTCAGGTCACCAATTTAGTTGATTTAGGACGAGTAGAAGGTCTTTCTAACCTGACAAGCCCTCATGCTTTGCCTCCAACATGCTCCTGTTAACCGATTTCTCCTCTCACCTCGTTATCTCATCCTGCTCTGCTTGCTTATTGCCTCACTTGGTGATGGCATCTCTTGCCTTATGTATGAGGTGTGGGCCATATATTCTACCTACATATGATATGCTGTGTTGTGCTCTGTGTGGCCTTGGGTCGAGGTTTACTGTTCTCCATGTTCAAACCTAGACTCTCTGACTTGAGTGTCTCTCAAAGGAAAAAAATAAGGTGTTGGGATACAAAAGCAAAGAGTCTTCAGGCTTGACAGGTTGAAACCAGGAAATATTTAGCAGTTTTTTTTGCTTTAAAAATAAGCAGTTGACAAGTAGACAAAAATAAATTGACTGATTCATCAAACAGTTATTTAAGCTAAGCTCAAACAAGATGGTTTAGGAGGTTTTTGTCTTATTGTTCTGGGTAAATTCTGAAAAAGAGAAAAAGAAAGCCCAACATTTATGGATAAAAAATCATATGAAAACAGACGGATCCAATAGTTGATACAAACTTTAAGCTGCACCAACTCTTTAAGTCAGTGAGGGGGAAGGTATCATGTAATGTAGAAGGCTAACTTGTATCCCATGTTATTGGCTGTTTTCACTCATACTTTTTCCAAATAAAAAGGAAAAGCTGCGAGGCTAACAGCAAACAAAAAAGAAACAACATGTCTCACTGATATTTTTCTTGTTTATAGAGTGTTCACTAACAGCAGCTGATGGTTGTAGAAAAAGATTTTTTTGTTTTACCAGGTTTTCAATAGACCTCTGGTACTGGTCGATCTCCCTTCGAGTCTCATTATCTCTCTTCACCTCGTTGACGTACTGAGCGAGGTCCTGGGTAACAGAGACACACACACACACAAAAATACACACATTTTGTTGAGGTTAGTTGATTGTGGAGGAAGTGAAATATGTCCGAAAATTATCTGTAAAACTAAGAGAAAATGAAAGTTAAAACTTCATACTGAACATTTAAAGGAATAGTTTGTGCATTGTGGGAAATGGAATAGCTGAGTAAATGCCAGGGGGGGGGGGGGGGGGGGGGGGGGGGGGGGGGGGGGGGGGGGGGGGGGGGGGGGGGGGGGGGGGGGGGGGGG
>JAQMCX010000009.1:7826664-7843667 GCA_029814765.1 Acanthurus leucopareius | reverse complement strand
AAAATCTTTATCGCGTTAAAATCTTTATAATTAATTGATCGAAATTAACGCGTTAAAGTCCCGGCCCTAATACATACATATATTAAATATATATATATATATATTATTTATATAATATATATTAAATCTATTATACTTCATCAACTTTCAGGCCTAAATTACGACTGTTACACTGATAATCAGATCGTCAGTATCTGACTCGCTGCTTCATAATAAAGTGACTGAGATCATGCAGCCAAAGTCCATCATTTAATCTGATTAAACTCTGATTTAATGCATGAAGTTTGTACTTTCTTCACACAGTATTTTTTAATTTTAATGTTATCCGATCACTCACAATTCAAAAAAACCTGGGAATCTTTTCCATCTATAAAATCAATCCTTTAATGCCAACAGGGCATAAGTCAAAGCAGCCATCTTCATATTTAGCAGTGACCAACCACAAAAACATCTCAGCAAATACCTTGATAATCATGTTAACCAACAAATAACACCTTAGAAAAAAACAAGCGAACAACTACCTATCACTTATCAAAGCAACCATTAAGTAACCGCCAAAGACAGCTTACAATCACCCCAAAGGCCACTGAAACCATTCGGGAACAACTGATAAACATGCAAACAGCAAGCTAGCAACAATTAGCAAACAACTAGATAAAACTCAATTATAATTTAATAATTCACCTAATATTTATCTCCCATCTGTCAGACACCCACAGTCCTAGACAAAGTTTTTACAGACTTTCTCGTTGTGGTAAATAGGAAAGTGTGTGTAAACGTTGTGAGTAGTTTCCACTAACTTATAAAAAGTTAGCGACAGTTGGCAATACATTAGCCACTATGTAATTACCGGTCGTGGTGCCCCTTTTGTTTAAAAGTTAAAATACTCACCCTTAACCGCAACCCTGCCTATTTTAATCCAACTGGCGACATTTGCTGTTTTTCTCTCTCACACTCATTTTCTATTATCACTTTACTTTCACTTTTTAATAAAGTAATAAAATGTTTGTAAAAAGTAGTGTGGTGGTAGCTAATGTGTAGCTTCACAACAAGCCAGCAATAACAGATTCAAATTCATCTAGCAAAACTACCCCTAATAACTAAAATTAGTGAAAAGGAATCAGTTAAATTATAATTAAAACAAAAAGACAGAAAACAGATAGAGAAGGTGACAAAGAAAACCATGCATGGTCTGCAGGAAATGGCCCAGCTTATTCAGACTCTCACACCTTTGCATCAGGCTGTTTGTTTGCCATGTCCGTGTCAAGGTGGTGGTGATGGAGGTGTTTATGTATGTGTGATAAAAGCAAAAGAAAGTGAGAGGTGTCTTATCTCATTAACAGATCTGTAATGCGACAACTGGGCCTACACCAATAAATCATCATGTTAAAAACTCTACAGCCTCGGCCTTTCACCGATGTGAACTAACGCAAAAATTAAACTGATAATATAATATTAGCTATGAATTTGAGTCTGAACTTTGTAAACACTAAAAAAATTGGGAAGCAGAACTGATAACTGTGAGTTGTAGAGTCCTTATGTTCCCTTTCAGAGTCAGAGAAAGTCTGAGCTCACGAGCAAGATTACTTCTGACCAAACAGACGAACCACAGGATGTTGTGAACAACTTGTCAACTTGCCCTGGTTGCTGTTGACGATTCACACAATGTGGTCAGCAGAGATGTGCTGAAGAAAAAATGGTGAAAGGAAGTAAGAATAAAAGTTCTGTTTGATGAGGATGATGCTAAAAGGTTGTTGACATTAAGAGGATGTTTAACGGGTATTATGTGTCATTATAAGTTTAAGCAAGTTTAATAATTTCATGCTACTTTTTTTAAAAAAACATTCAAAAACCTCATATCAGCAGAGGACACCAACTCATCTTCCAGGCATCTCTTTCACTTCATAATTTCTTTCAAGTAGCCTCAAGTAACAAGTGTAATTATTGTTGATTTGGACTTGCAGGCATTTTTAAAAGAAAGATAGCTGGTGATGTTAGATGAAACAGTCTGTCTATCTGCAGTTTATCACCTCTTCCTGTGTGAATAAGGGCTGTGGTTTTGGCTGAACAGGTGTACATGTGACTTGAATAAGTAGAGTAAGACACCGTGAGAGACCAGCTTTTAAACTTCCAAGGCTTTCTGAATCTACACAAGCTATTAACAGCAGTCGAAATAAAGTCTTTCCTGAAACACAAGCAAAAATTAATGATTGGTTTTATGAGAGAATGACAGCAAGCGTGTAACACATCTGTTATCTCTGGTATTACGGACTTCTTCATTCAAAATGCTTTGCAGGACTTGTCTCCTCTCTTATATGGTCCGTAGGCCTTAGCTTGGACAACAGTATGTATTAAGAGAAAGCCTCACATGAATGACTTGATTTCTTATCTGCAAATAAAGGAGCTTTGACACCATCTGTGTAAATTTCCCTATCATGTATCACATCTCAAAAAACTGATTTATGGCTAGTGACTGTTGACGCTTTGCAAGGTTAACTTGTTTTTTTTTTTTTTCGAGCAAATATTGTGCTAAGTAGAAGAAGTAAAACATCGGTTCTTCAAGAAAGGAATAAAACTTGTCTTAAACACAAATCATTCTCATACCTGACCTTTCTGATAATCTGTCACTGAGCCTCGTTTAAGCCACATGTGACTGCAGGAGAAAAGCCACAAGCTAAACTGAAGTCCAACCGCCGTGGTGAGTGCGGCCGAGTCATAAAGTGTAGATCTACTAAGTACCAAGACAAAAACAAAACAAACTAAATAGAAGGACAGTTTTAACATTATTTCATAAATCAAATGCCTTTTTTGTGTTCTCAATAATGTACACAGAATTAATAAGCTACAGATAAAACCTGTAAAGTCTAAATTTTAAGAACAACACAGTCAGTCAGCGAAAAAAAACGTTACTTGTTTAAAATGTGCTAAAACCACAGCACAAACATAGCACATTTCAACTGTGGGGGTTGTTTTTTTTCGCCAGACTATTTCTTGAGTGGGTTAAAAGTTTTCCCAGCAGGCAACAAACACAAACTCCAGATGATAAAATGAATGAGAATCTAACATAAAAATTTGTTAAATTTAGAGGACAGGTGGATTTTTTGACTTTTGGATAGAGCCATGCTAGCTGTTTCCCCCTGTTTCCAGTCTTTGTGCTAAGCTAAGCTAACCCCCCTACAGATATTAGAGGAGTATCAATCTTCTTATGTGACTTTTGGCAAGAGAATGAATAAAGTGTCATAGTCATGACCCATGAGACTGTTTAAGAATAAAACTAGGAATTCTCTCATTGTAAAATGGCCTTAAATTTGGTAGCAAACCTTTTGCTTTTACGGTCAAGGTTTATATAATTTTATGTAGAGGGAAATAAACACACTTCTTGCCTCTTCTTTCATCTCTCTGGCCTCCAGGCTGCTGCATGCAGTCAGCGTGGCCTCCAGGGGTGAAGCCTGTAGTAACTCAGCAGAGGAATGTAGGTTAGAGAGCTCTCATTAGATATTCAGTGGACTAATGCTCAGTCTATGGGCAGAGTTGGCACAACTCAACCCAAGTGGATTATGTGGCTGAGATTTGAGATGTTCTCTTTTGGATGTTTTCTGGAAAATAAGGAAGAGATTGAGCATTTCTTGTTCCTGCTGTACAACTCTTCCTGGAGCCGATCCAGCCCAATCGCTGTAACCTGCACACACCCATATTTTTTTAACCAAAGATGGGAGGGGGGAAAAAAAAGTAATGATGCTGTGCAATCTTCCCCTGCCGGAAGCTTGTTTGTTTGATGGACAACCCTTGGACATGACTGAGATTACGCAGCCTGGCTTGGATGTACTGTACATATTTACAGGCAGCACCTCCCCTGTGGGATTATCTGCAGCCAGATTAACTGCAAGCTTCTTTAGAACACAACACACTGAACTGAAAGAAAAGAGTCCGTGTGGGAAACTGCACGCAAAGCTCACATGCAGCCCCTCACACTCTTACAAGCAAGGACGACAGTTTTATTCACTAAAGTGAAGTGAATTAAAAAATCTTAATCAAGTATCAACACACCTGGAATGAGGACTTCTAATATACCTTCAGCCTGAAGAACATTTCTCTTATTTTAATAATGCTCGAATTAAAAAAGTTGACCTGGAGTTTTTAAACCACATGATATATTGTAAATTATTAAAAAAAATAAGTTAAATATATTCTTTGCCAGAATGTTTGAATTCATTAAAACACTCAGAATTAAGCTTCTATATCAAAAATTTACTGATATACTATGTGTGTGTGTATACATATATGTATGTATGTATGTATATGTCTGTATATATAAATAATTCAGATTAATAAAAAGAAAATACTTTTACTTAGATAAATATTTTTAAACTAATAATAGTGTATTTCCCCCTGGATAACCCTGCTCTGCTCCAAGGCAAAGTTATGCAGTGAACTAAGGAAATGTGAGAACAAGACTCATCAGAGTGAGTTTGCTTTCTTCACTGGCATAAAATCAGCCTCCTGTGCTGCGAGCCAGAGTTGACTGAGTAGCGAGCGTACTACAAACCCACTGACCTGGTAAGTCTGTGTACACACACAAACACACACACGGTCACCAGCTCCCACAATAACACAGCAATAAAGAGAAGTGCACCAGGAAAATGCAAGACCAGGAAATGAATGGACAAATACTGAAGCTCGGAGACTCTCACACACAGAGACCCACTCGCATAGGCCATGGAAAGGACACCACGCGTGTCTAGCTCTGTACCACACGGGCCTTTTTACGTTAAACTGCATGCAACCTTTATAGTATGTAAAGAATGCAATGTGTGATTGGATGTACAGTGCATGCAGAAAAATGTTTTGTCTTTGATGATTTCTTATCCTTCATGAAGTTGTCTTTACTTTTACACACAAATAACCTCTAACATGAGTGTTTTTTCAGGGACAAATACTGTCTGGGATATTTTGTTACTTTAAAAATGTCTTTTTTTTAAAAAAAATGTCATTTTTAAAGTACATTCATTTTATGTATTGTATTGTTTAGGGGTCTTTTTCATCTTTTGTTGTTTTGGATTTTAATTTTTTAGACCTCATTTTAATTTTTTGGGGGAGTGAAAAAAGAGTTTTGACTACATTTATAAATGTTGCATCTGAACAATGATAACACACTGTAAAATGTACGAGTAATTATACAGACAAACATTAAATTCATCATTGTCACACAGCTATAATGGATGTCTCACAGATTTAAAAACTATGGGCTCACTCAAACTGTTTGACAGCTTGTAGAGGTACAAGAGTTTAATCTTAAAGACTTTGATAAATCATTGCTACAAGTAAAGATGTCAACTAAAAGAGAGAGTGAGAATGGAAAAGTAAAAACCAGAAGAAATTAGACCATTGTTGGAGAATTTTATCACCAGTGAAACACAGGATGTGTTACTGTGCTGCGACAGAAAGACTGATGATCGGATGTGGGTGTTTACCTTTCCGAAGTCTCGAACATCGAATAGATCGAAGGCTTCAAATAAGTCACTTTTTTTCATCCCAAAAACCACATTGCAGGACGTCAGGAAGGTGCGGATGTTCTTCAAGCACAGGAACTGTGAAAGAAAAATAATGAGTTCAGTTTCCTTTGCCATCATTAAAGGGCTCACAGAAAACATTCATTGAACTGTTCATAACTCTAATAAGTCTGCTCCCGACAGTTATGAAAACAACACAACACAAATGTGTAAGTTGTAATTCTTACACAATGTTTAACTTAAATACTGTTTTTCAGATAATTGAATTGAAACTGTCCATATTTCAATTACTTTGTGTTAAAATTTGCAAAGCTCACACAAAAAATATAAATAAAATGATGTATGATTGACCTTTCTCTACAGAAATACTTTCACAAAAGCTGCCAACATTTTTCATCAGAAGTTCTTTTCTTTAAAGGAACAGCGTCCATGATCTGATGAACTGTCCACATGAAGTTCTGAATTTGCTGCTGAACGTTTGAAATAGAATATTTGATGTGTTTAGTGAAACAAAAGCAAAAAAAGAACACAGGCATTTGTGCCTACATTGCAAAAATCTCAGACACATTTATGCTGCTGCAAAACTGTCCAGATAATGTGGCGAGATACTACTGAGGTATGTTAAAAAGCTTAGCCAGCACTTTATATTTTGGTTAGGCAATAATGAACTGATTGGCAAGAGCAGGCTATAATGAGCGTACAGTGAACTTCAAGTTGTCTCTATAAAAGCAGAGGTGAACCTTACACATACAAACACGCACACCAACCCACACCAAGCCACACACACACACACACATATGCACATGCGCGCACTCACACACACACACACACACGAACACAGCAAACTGAAAGTGAAAACTGAAAGTTTCACAGTGGAACCACATAGCATATCCTCTTTTGGTGACACTTCCTAATTGGATCAGTGGGAAGAGAACAACAACTTTCACAAAGACAATGTTCTTTTGGTCGTGAGTTTGTGTTTTAAGGTTAAGGTCTAAGTCAAGCTTAGGACACCTTTATCTTATACACCTAATGATTAATTTTCACAGCATAAACTGTTTAGCATAACTTGCCCCTTTGCAGATTTGTAAGTGATGACTGAACTAAGGAATGCGTAGTGATCATTTTGCGGTAAAAACAGAGCTGTTACAGGATTCTTGAGAATAGATAGGCTCCTCTTTATCATGTAAGCTCATCGTGGAGACGCCTGTAATCACTCAAAGTCCCCAGAGGCCCTGTTTGTTTGCAGAGGAAGTGCATAAACATGGTGACTTTACAACACCACCAGTTTCTTACTCCTGATTACAGTCACAGCTGTGGTGTGTATTCACTTTCTTTACATGGACTTTTGAGAGTTATCACTGCATCCAGAGTTGCACAGATGAAAAAGCTTACGGAAAACGTGTAGGCGTTTTTATTAGAGCATGTTTAAGCTGACTGTGAGAAGTTAGAAAGGTTTGCTGATGCAGTGTTTAGTCGATATGCCATCAGTTGTTCTTTCAGTTTCTCTATGAAAGTTACAAAAGCAGAGATGATTTGAAGCGTCTATGTGTTTATTATCCAAACATAAGAACTTTACTGTCACCCTGCATGTTTTGCATCTGCACCAAAGCCTATAAAACATTATAAAAACAGCACTTCTGGGTGCATTTTCACTATAATACATTGCACTTTCATCCTCCAGTCCATTACCTTCATGCCCTTGTTCGTAGGTCAGCAGAGCACAATGAGAGGGCCATTTAAAATCTGGAGCCAGCTGACACACATGCCTTTCTCGACCATACTCAGATGGCCTACAGCTGCAAGCTATGGCCTTCTATTGTTCGGTATATTATGCCCTGGGTTTGCTTTCACTGTCTATCAAGGATACAAAATCTAAGTGGAAGTGCACTGCAGTGTATGAGGCAGAGCACAATCTGCCCGGCTAGGGAACTGGAATCTTATTTATTACAGAGGCAATGATTTTTAATGGCAAAACTGGTCATTTTGATAAGGTGTCTCCATTTATTTATGGCAGATTGTGGACGAAAACATTAGAAACTGTGTGTCTGATGACGTTATTTTTGAGTGATGTGATACAGCACTCATTCTTACATTCATTACAACTTAAAAAAACTGCTAAATCTTTTCTTTCTCACACTGGGCCGGGTAGCAGATTATTAAAACTATTTATGTGTGTGCTTCGTTCTGTCTTCATATCAGAAGTGTGAGTTCTTGAGAAAATTTAGAGACTGACTACATGTAACATTTGCCAAATGTGTCATTCTTCAAAAAATGTCTGATAAAGATCTATTCACCCACAATGTTTCCTGAATAAAGCTAGTGCAAGTTGTTGCACAGGAAATCACAAATGGCATGAAAATTATTAGTGAGTATTTCGGTAACCACAACCAATTTTAATTGAGTGTCTTGGCGGCTGAGGGAAATGTGGGCTGTTATAAATGTCTGACTTGATTATATGAAGTGCAATTTTTTTGTTCAGACACAACTTTTCAATGTTTGTAGCTGAATTATTACACTTAATACTGGGATTAATAAAATCTCTTCTTCAAGAGAGGCCTGGCTTAGTTACTGATCTGTGACAGACAATAAATATCCTAATTTTTAGCTTTTACTATTTACAAGTGTAAGAAATAACAAAGTCTCCCAATGCTTAACTACACGTGTGTTATGACGCTTCATGCTCCGCTGCAAGCAAACCACAAGCTTCTGCACACATAGTAAAAGTTCCCTAACTAATGGGTGGATCAAAGAAAGGATTTTATCAGGCCTCTCCAGTGACAAAGGGAAGAATTATGGGTAAAGAGAGGTCAAGCCTTGGACCATTCCTGTGGGTCTCACAGGCTGAGGGACATGAAGCACTCCCTCTGTAAATCAAACACAGTTTGTTTAAAGTTTGACTTTGAAAAACACGGACGTGTAGACAGGTATGCAATAAATCAGTTTGGAACGTATTCAGGTGAAGAAAACTCGTGTGTCATGTCCAGGTCAGGTAATAATCACTCTGATCATCAATAATGAGTGATGATCAGAGTCCAGGACAGAGTTTAATTGACATTACTATGTAAAACAGTTTACAGTGACACAGGGCTGGTTGGGGAGGATGTGTTGTGCTCTCTGATTCTGGACTTGAATACAGTGATGTTGGTGACAGATGGATAATGACACTGTACTGGTTTATTTGAAAATCTCTAAATAACCTCAAGGGTAAAAACTCCTCCCATGCCTCTGTATTCAGCTTTCAATAGATCAAAAATGATAAAATGATATAGATTTGTCTTCTCTTTGTGGTGGTGTGTTTAAAGACCTGCTTTATTTTGTGTACCTGCTGTCCTGTTTTGAAAAATATGCTGCAAATCGATACCAGAACACATTTTACAGTCAGCGTTCATTAGCATAAGTAACAATAATTTGGTTTCTTTGACTAACATTACTTCGCTAACAAAACTCTGCAACTTCAGTAACCCACAATGACTGAATCCACTCAAGGTTTACATTAATAGCATTCTTTTAAATCCAATTCATATCTGATTGTGCTAATTTAGACCAACTCTACATTCTTTCAGGACAGTTTTGCAGTTCCTCTGCACACGTTGCGACCACAAGTTGCTTTAAGAAAACGCAGAAATGATTGGTCTACCTGTGACATCTGTGGCCTGAGGTTGATCTCTTTCAGGTTGATAGTGTGAGGTTTCAAGTTGTTCAGCAGCTGGCACAGCAGCACCCCGTCCCGCAGGGTCTGCGCCAGGTCGAACACCTGCGCCGTGTCCGCAGTCACCCGGTGGTTCGCGGGCAGGACGTTGCAGCTGATCAGCCACATCGCGCATTGCCTCCAGTACTCCATACTGTCGGAGAGCGGTGAAAATAACAGCTTAAAGCCCAATATAAAAACTCTGGTCCCTACTTTGAGCCCCTGCTCGGCATGATAGCTGCGCTCAGCGCCGTGCGTCCTCTCCAAACTCCAGCATCCCCTCTGGAGGACAGACGAAGCTGCTGCACTTTATAAGCGCTGCACAGCTGAAGAGAGGACTGGCGTGAAACCCCCACACTCTGTTTCAACTTCCTCTTTCTTCTTCTGTCACATTTCCACAGAGGTGGTCGTGAAACTTCTTTACGATGACCCCCCCTTACTTCTGAAATGAGTTAACAGTTTCTACATCTGCCGACTTAAAAGAAAATTGTTCTGAAAGATATGCTTGTAACGTTTTCGACACGTCAAAAGGGTGTGAAATCAACGATGTTTATTATCGTGATTGCAGCAGGTGACTTGTCTCATCCACATCGTTTATGGTCTGTGCAAAGTTTTGACATAGTTTTTTTAGTCTAAACTGTAGCCAACATCTGAAGCTGTTGTCAGCAAGGACGGTAAAGTAATGGGCCTGTCTATGTACGCGGATATTGGTTTTAATTTCTCCACCTGAAGCTGTAAATTGCGTAATCAATTAATCTGTTATGGGTTCTAAGTGCGTTCTCTATAAACCCGGATGATAACAGTTTTATATAACATGCAGCAATAATTACATACTCTAAAGCTCAAAGTGACATTTTCAAACACTTATATTGTCTGACCAACAGTCCTAAACCTAAAGATAATGAATTTTTAATATAAAAAAAAAGATAAAAGTCGCACATTCTCACATTTGGAGGCTGTGACCAGCAGATGTGTGATGATATGGTTGGTAAATGATTTAAGTGATTGACTGATTATAAAAGTTGGTGAAAGCTAGTGTTTTATCAGTTGAGTAACTTATTATTCTCTTACAGTTAATCTCTACTTATGCCATGAGAAATTGTGCGTACTGCAGAGAAATCCTTTCCCCTCACAGTCTCCCACTCTCAGCTGACATTCCATGTGGATTATAAACAGCTTTGACAGGTGACTTTAATCTGAGGTCTTTGTGCCATGTATGTTGGGAAGTTGTGATCTCTAAGTCTCAATAAAGACAGAAGTTAAACTAGACAAAAAAGGATTGTGACAGAGAAAAGGACAGCCTCGTGCCATGGGATTTACTGTGGATCACTGTCATTTTACCCATGACATAAACACAGGAAGGAAGCTGAGGGATCCCATTTTGCTCTACCCTGAGCGAGAGAGACAGATGTTTCCTTACACATTTGGCTAGGTCATAACCAAATTAAAAACTGAGTAGGTTAACCGTGAAACTTTCTCTTTTTGTTATTTAAATACAAACAAATGACCAATTCAATGGAAAGTACCACACAAATAGCACATGCACTTTATTTTTTTCAGCATAGTATTTGCTAAATTAGACATGCTGTGGATTGTCCCACAGCTGGGATTAAATAAAAAATGTTTAACTTGACATCAAGAGAAGGAAGATTAAACATTGCATGTAAAAAAAAGTTACACTTGAAGGAAATGAGCTTATTTTTGCAAATTATCATGGTGTCAAGAAATACTAGTTCATGTGAAATGTATTTTAAGATGAAAATGAGTGATATGCAATTGGTTTCTTGTGGTGAACAACACACCAAGAAATATCAAATGACGCTTAAATTTATTTTTAGTCCAGAGTTTTAATGCCATTATTATTTCGTTCTCTGCTAATATTTTGTATGTACCAAAAATCCCGGTACACAGTTTTCAAAGAATGGGAAATTGGTGCCCAGGGCTGTAGGGCCATAGCTAATAAAATAAACTGTGAAAATGAGGTTTTAAGAAAATAAATTTAAACGTGACTCTGTAAGATTAACCTAAATGATAATGATATTAACAAAATTATTTTGCACACCAGGCTATATAGAAAATATTACTATTGTAGTTATCGTTATTATTATTGTTATTGTTATTATTTTTAAACTTCCGGAGAAAAAAACTAAGCAAGCACGACACCGGAAATGGAACCCTGAAAAAAAAAAGCTGAACCGTCAAAACATAAACAGAGCAGTAAACCTTGTTTGAACGCAGCCAGCTAGCTTTAAGTCTTTCTTTTGCAAAATGCTTCATGCAGGCATTCCTAATGTCGTGTGTCTACCATCAGAGAATTCCTAGTCGAGGCACTTAGCACAATTGCTAAGCAGTGAGGTGAAGAAAATAAATCTGCAACAAAGATTAGGACTAAACTAAGAAGTACGCCTCGTCAGGCCTTCGAGTAGAGGTAACGTTAACGCTAGCTATGCTAGTTAGCAACTGCAAGCAACGTTAGCACCTTGCTCGCTTTTTGACAACCAGCTGTTCGCTTATGAAGGACTGACAGCAGTGTTTTAGTTTCGATATTTGTTCGGCTCACGCAGGTTGGTTAGCATTAGCACACGCTGATAACAGTGTCAGATAGTCGAGCCCCTGTGGAGGACAATAACATTACAATATTAAACATCACGAAGCCATATCGGGCATTAGTCAGGCCTGTGAGACAGTTAGCAATCGAGTTGGTTTGTTTACGTGCAGCGGGAGATAGATAACGTTTGTGAAATTAGCCTGGCTGGCATAGTTTGGTAGCTAAGGGGCTAGCAGGTAACTTATGTCCCACGGCACTCGGTGCGTTGTTGTCAACAGTTGAGCGAGTGCGTGCAATGTTGTCGGCTTGCTTTTGCACACAGGTTGTCTTTACTTTGATCCCTTGTCAACTGTGTTATTACACAATATTAATATCGTTTTTTTTACGTCTGTCACTCAGAGGTTCTCCCTCGGGTCGACGCAGGACAAAGGAGACAGAATGGCTGAAGCTGACGGCAAATCCACCGTGCTTAACGGTAAAGGATCAGTGCAGGAAGTAACTGAGCTGTTTTGCCTCTTTGCGCAGACAGTTTCTAAAAATGAATGTATGTTTTTACCAGGTGGCTCTGAAGAAAAAGAACCAGGAGAAGACCAGCACGGGGAAGGAGATGCCTCTGGAAGCAAGGAGGGACAAACACAGTCTTCTCAAGATGGTAGTTATTCATGCAACAGTGATGTCCTGCTACACTGTTACACTGTTTGAGTCTAAATTTCTCAAATTATTGAATGGTTGAAGGGACTTAAAATTGTTTCAGCTTACAGAGGAATTAATGCAGCAGTTGTTAACCTTTCCTTCAGTCTCCCAGTGAGACTAATTTTTTCACCTTATGCTCCTTGGCTCTGGCTTTCCCTATTTCTGTAGCTCCCAAAGAAGCAGGGGAGGCATCTGGAGACAAGCCCATGCCAGATGTGGAAGAAGAGACAGGGGCAAACAGAGAGGGAGAGGAGGAAGAAGACACAGACAGCATGGATGGCAGCGGTCTTTACTCCCTGACTGAGGATGGGGAAAGAGAGAGCGAGGGAGGAAGACGAGAGAGAGCAAAAGATAAAGATAGTGGGAAAAGGGCAGCCAGAAAGAGAAACAGACCCGGCGGCGGCACCAATCACTCCACCAGCTCAGATGAGGATGACGACGAGGATGAAGATGAAGAACAGAAAGATGATGAAGATGATGATGAGGCTATGGAGGCTTGGCTGGGGGCAGAGCTCCGTGACCTGCGCGGCCCTGTGTGGCGGGCAGTACCCTCCCTGCGCTCCAGGGAGATCGGCAGGGACTCCCACCAGTTTGTGAGGCGCGTGTGTGGGGCCCGCGGCCTCGTGCAGAGACTGGAGCTCCAGGGCCGACTGGAGAGGCACTCAGGCTGCGTCAACACATTGCACTTCAACCCCTCGGGCACGCGCCTGGCTTCAGGCAGTGATGACCTGCGGGTGGTGATCTGGGATTGGGCTATTCGCCGGGCTGAGCTTGAGTTTGACAGCGGCCACAAGAGCAATGTCTTCCAGGTGAGACAAAAACAGAAATTTTTACCTCTTAAGAACAAAGAAGCAGATAGATTAAGGACTAGAGCTGTAAGAAGAATTAAACAAAAGTCGAGGGATTGTGATTAATTTGTGTTACTTGTTGTAAATGATAAAACTAGACTAGTCTGAGTGGGTAACTAAGTTCATTGAAGTCAGAAATTTGAAATACATTGTCTTCTTGTTCCTAATGTACGCAGGCAAAGTTCCTGCCTCACAGTGGAGACTCCACCCTGGCCATGTGTGCTCGGGATGGTCAGATCAGAGTAGCTGAGCTCTCTGCCACACAGCGCTGCAAGAACACCAAGCGGGTAGCACAGCATAAAGGGGCAGCACACAAGGTGAGTGTTTGAACTGCTTTTTTGAATTTAAAGGTGTTTGTGCCATAAATAGCAGTTGTGGTGTATATAAGACTTTTTTGGCCTGGGGGTTAAGTGTATTTTTTTCTGCTTCTTTTTGTTCCAGCTGGCTCTTGAGCCAGATTCCCCCTGCTCCTTTCTGTCTGCTGGAGAAGACGCTGTGGTGTTCGGTATTGACCTGCGTCTAGACCGTCCAGCCAAGTGAGTGATACCTTTATTAAAGTTTACCAAGTGCAAATATAGTCACCTCAGGAATTGACTGGCTTGTGTAATATGTGGACAAAATATCATAAAGTACGACTCAGTGCACTCATAATGTGGGTACTGATATTACTCTGTCCTTTACAAGCTGTTGTTTGAATTGTTGTTGGCCAAATATCCTGTCTTTCAGTCAGGGTTTGTTAACTTTTAAACACATCCCTCTTTGTCAGTTTACATTTGTTTGCTCTAGGTTGTTAAGATTTTTAAAATGTTTCTCCTTTCCAGAGCTAATGCCTGTTTTTCCTTTGTGTCTCCTCATACTTGTGTGGCAGTAAACTGGTGGTCGTAAAGGAAGGTGATAAAAAAGTGGGTCTGTACACCATCTTTGTGAACCCAGCGAAGACACACCACTTTGCTGTAGGCGGCAGAGATCAGTATGTGAGGTATGAGCCAGAATGTATATTAGTGCTGAGTATTTCACTGATAAAGCAAATATAATGCAATTTTAACAGCAAAACATTGTGTAACGTTGTTTCTTACTGTTTCTTTGCTCTTCTCCTCGTCCTCTTAAGGATCTATGACCAGAGGAAGATCAATGAGAATGATGATAACGGTGTGCTGAAAAAGTTCTGTCCTTCACATCTGGTAACAAGCGAGTCTAAAACCAACATAACCTGCCTTGTGTATAGTCACGACGGCACAGGTAAAAACCTCTCAGAAAAATGTCGTTTTTAAAGTGCTAAAAAACTGTTATCTTACGGATAAGAATGATTTAATTTGCTTGCAATCCCAGTAATCCTGTTTAAATTTTATATCAGAATTCGATATGATTATCTTTACCTAATTCCTCTTTCTGTTATCAACTTGTTCCAGAGATACTTGAAATAATGACCTCTGTGCTTGACGCTTGCTTGATTCATTGTCTCAAAACTTCTGCCATTTTGAGCCTTTCTGATGCAACCACAGTGCAATATCAGTGACACTCATACAGAATGAGGCCTTTTCTCACTACATGAAAAGCTTTAGCGCTCTCATGTCTGCAGAGCAGCAGTAAGGTCAGGTTCAATGTACTTAAGTCCAATGAATATCCATTTTTCTGACACCATTAACTTAGCTGAGCATGTCTGTTCACCTCAGGATGATAAAAAAACCGGATAATCTTCGTTTCAGCCTTTATGGCATTCAAGGAAATGAAATAGATGACCATTTGACCCTTTTTGTGTGTGTGCAGAGCTCCTGGCCAGTTATAATGATGAGGACATCTACCTGTTTGACTCCAACCACAGCGATGGAGCTGACTATCGCAGGAGATACAAGGGACACCGCAACAATGCTACAGGTGTTCTGCTCAGTTCCCAATTAAAGCAAAGACTTATTGCAGTAATAAAGTATTGCCCTTTGGATCTAAACACAGTTTTAAAACTCAATCTTATCAGATGTAGCCAAACTGAACAAGCATTTAGTGGACAACTGTTAACGCTGTTATGATTTGGCTTAAAAAAAACTCTTCATCTGATAAATTTTCCTGTGACTGACTGTTTGACATCCGCTCTCTTCGACGTGTCTTTCTCACAGTCAAGGGGGTGAACTTCTATGGGCCCTGCAGTGAGTTTGTAGTCAGCGGCAGTGATTGCGGACACATCTACCTGTGGGACAAGTACTCCGCTCGCATCGTCCAGTTTATGGAGGGAGATAGAGGAGGAGTGGTGAGTTTAAAGAAGAGACAATAATATTTGTTTTAGTTTAAATATGACCAAGGAAAGCTTTCACAAACACACTGAAGGTTGGTGCTGTTTATTCTGCAACTTCTTTGTCTAAGTCCTGATTACTCAGTATTTGTCTTCAGCTGCAGCAAAATACTATTTCTAATGACTCACTGTGATAAAATATACCTTTCCAGTAATTGGTTTTACTTTAAAGAAGAAGTCTTGGTATATTTCCTGTAAAGCAGAATTATCATTTTGCTACTGAGAAATCCATCTCCAGATTATTCTCTGCAAACTCTCATCTTTATGTCAGTATTTTAATCATTTCATTTACCCTTGACAACTCCAGGTGAACTGTTTGGAGCCGCATCCCCATCTGCCAGGTATGGCCACCAGTGGACTGGACCACGACATCAAACTGTGGGCCCCCACAGCTGAGAGCCCCACAGGACTCAAGGGCTTAAAGGAGGTATTCTGCTCTGCTCTGTCAAAATCTATTCTGTTGCGTACACAGTTAAGGCAATCATTCTATTGGTTGCATAACTGCTTTTTCCTGTCTCTTTCTAGAGGCACTGGTATGCAGTGAAACCACTGAATGCAGCTTTATGAGCAGTCTCTTTGATATCATGAGGCGGATCAGACAGATATTTAACAAATCCAGATTAATGTATTTGTCTAAGCTGCTTATTAAGAAGTGAAAATGGAAATGAATTTGACTCAACTGTGCAGAACTATTGCTCACTGCACTGCAAAACAGGGCTACAGTACTACAGCCGCTCTGTACGGTAATAGACGTTTACAATAACTATTTAGGATCATTTGAATTCACATGTGGCTTTGTGTGCTAATTTATTATTGTAGGATTGATGGGAAAAAGCAAAACTTTTGTAAAACTTTGTAGTGAGAAGTCCTGTAATGAAATTAAGTAATGAAATTTGAATCAGGGACATGTAATGATGCCTGTGCATGCCTTTGTTCCCCACATTTACATTTGAAAAAAATTGTGTTTTTCTAGGTGATGAAGAAAAACAAGCGGGAGCGTGATGAGGACAGTGTTCGCCACGGTGACCAGTATGACACCCAGCTGCTGTGGTTCCTGATGAGACACATGAGGAATAGACGGCCCCCGAGGGTAAACTCTCACACGCACTATGACAAACTGACACAACACACTGACCATGACAAGGAGTGTGGAGTTGAGAAGACAAAGGCATTTACCATTACTCCCCTAATTTTCTGGGGATGTAATGCTTCATTGCTGGATTGCCCTTTGAATTGTATGCAGGATGCAGCTGTACTTACACTTGGATTAGAATTTTTTGGGTCACTGTCTGATGAAACTGACTACTAGTGATGCTGTTCAACCACTGGTGTGACCGTGCACTAACCAAGGATATTATAGTTAACGAAAACGAACGAAAAAACGAAAACTAGAATTAAAAAAACATTTTCGTTAACTGAAATAAAATAA
>JAQMCX010000009.1:7723155-7826564 GCA_029814765.1 Acanthurus leucopareius | reverse complement strand
TCAAAAAATAAAAACTAATAAAAACTAGTAAATCAGCTCTAAAAACTAATAAAAACTAACTAAATTTGAAAAAAAAAGTTGAAACGAAATAGAAACTAATACTAATGCAAAAATCCAAAACTATTATAACCTTGGCACTCACACAGGTCAGAAAGAAGACTGCAAGCTAGCAAACTGGGATCTGAACAACTGACCATTTTAAATATGCAGATATATTAAAAAGAAGCTTTATTAGAGATGAAGGTCATTCAGCATTTTAGACATTAAGAATAGATTTGTTGAAAATTTTTTTGCAAAATTTCTAACATTAAGGACCAAGTTAGCAGATGAATGCATATTATATCAACCAAAAATCCTCTCACTCATTTCTGTGTTTTCCTCTTCGTCTCATGCAGGCTCGCCGTGAGGGTGCAGAGCCAGACACAGATGAGTCCTGGAGCTCTCCAGATTCCTCTGATGAAGAGGAAGGAGGTCCAGACCACGTCCAGTGCATGTCCTCCTGAGCTTCACACATACATACTTAGACACGCAAACACACACACACACACACACACACCCACACACACACACGCATACATACATACATACTCACTTTATTGCCCTTGAATTGATGCACATAGGCAAGCACTATTGACACACTGGCACACTCAAACACTGATGAGCCACAGACTTGTTTTTTTTTTTTTCTTTTGACATGCATACAAACTCAAACAGATAAACACACACATTTACTTAAACATAGTTTTGAAGCAGAGTGACAGATGCTTAACGCCTGGTTTCCCAGCAGTTGTGAGTGTGCAAATGCTGACTACAGACTGCATACACACTTCCAGAATCCTGATTTTTGAGAACTGTACAAAGAGGTTTAGTGAGTGCTTATATCCCTCTAAACCACTCGGAGGCCCCTGCTTGTCCATACATCACGTATAAGCTCTGCCTTGCCCCTCGATAACATACTGTGTGCGTATGGCAATAAGCTCCTCCTCCTCTTTAGGCAAACCATATAAAGCTACACATCACCAGCAGACAACCCATCCTTTCTCAGTAACCCACACTCTGAAGCTTCTGTGCTGATGACAGAGGGCTTCAGCAGGAAGGAAGGGCGTAGAATCGTCCCCTCAAACCTTCCCCTTAATGTGACTTTCCCCTTAGATTTCGGTGCCCCTCAACCATCCACTTAAAGTGACTACTTCAAAGACTTGGCGTCCTCAAACCATCCCCTGAAATACTCACTTTCAAATTTTGTGCCCTAAAACATCCTCTAACTGTGACTTCCCCCTTAGATTCGATACCCTTGGATCACCCCCCCTAAATGTGACTTACTCTAAGATTTCAGCACCCTTTAACTGTCCCCTGAATGTGACTTCATTAAGAGTTGCTACCTTCAAAACCCTACTCTAAATGTGACTCCCTTTTAAGATTCATTACCTTCAAAGCAACCCCTGAATAAGGTTTCCGTTAAGGTTTGGCACCCTCGAACTGTTCTCTAAATGTGACTCCATTTAATATTTGCTACCCTCGAACCACCTCCTTAAGTGTGAATTCCTTTAAGATTTGAACCCACAGAGAGGAAATCCCAGTGCCCTTCAATCAATCACCCCAGCCTCGTATTGATTTCTGGCCCTGGGCTCGTGCAGCTAGTTGCATTTTTTTTCACACTATTTCTCTCCGAGGACTACTAAAACCCCTACATGCTGCATCACCCTTACATGCTGCCCTCTCCTCTCCTCTCCCCCCTCCTCCCTCCATCACCCTCCCCCTCACTACTGAGTGCACTTTGAATCAGGGATGCTTTAGTTTGGGACACAGACAAAACGTGCACTGAGTGTGATTTTTTTTGGGAGGGGGGGAAACTATTGTCTCATCATGTGTCTCCCTTTGGAAAACACACAGTGAAGTTTAGTTTCTTTCTTTTAATTTGTTAAACGGGGGGATACTTTGCACTTAAGTGTTGTTTTTTTTTTTTTTGACAAGAAGAGGTTTGTTTTGCTTCCACCAACCTTTCTTCCTCCCTCACTCATCACCGTGACACGCATCAGTTCACCCCTCTCATTGAACTTGAACATACAGAGATTGACGGTGTTCAGCATGTGCGTAGGACGTAAGGACTGATGTTGGGCTCTGTTGGGGAACTGTGTAGTTTTAAAGAGCCAGAACCGACCTGGATCAAACCATAATTGAAAGACTGCCTACGTGCCAATTGCTATTGGACTAATAAAGGACTCCACTGGTTCATGTGGTTCCGTTAAAATTCCTCTGCGATGCTCACAGTCTCAGTCAATCGCTAAGTAACATTTTTTCGCTTTATTTGAACCAGGTCGAATGTTTGCAGCCGGCACACCACTTGTGAGGAAACTGTGCTGCGTTCACATTGGCTCAAAACTGAAGACAGAAGGGGCGGTAGGGTCAATATGCTTGCCAGTCATTTGTTGTGTGAGAGCGATAAAGTCCAGCTTTTCTCATTTTCTATGAGAACTCTAGTTAGTTGAATTTATATGTACATATATAAATATATATTAAAACTGTAAAAAAAAAAAATCTTCAACTACAGCAAATGCTGTTTGTCATCAAAAAAAAAAGAAAAAAAAGATGTCAAAACATTTGATTGGTACTGATGCAGAGGTTTATATTCTATATGAGGACAAAGTACTTTTAAAATCCAGAGAAAAAAAAACGTTGACTTGGGGCACCATTTTTGTTCAGTTTTTTTCCTTTTATGAATGACATCTCTGTTATGAACAGACCTGCTGTCATTTCAAGTGTTAAAGTTTTGATTCTCTTTCTCATTCAAGAAAAATAAACAACAGTATTTGCTTTCTAAATCTTAATCTATCATTTGAAAACAGTTATATCCAGATTTTCCCACTGGCTATTTTTGGCATCTTGTATTCATAATAAGGCTTTTGATGAACAGTTTCTTTTCCACCACTGCCTAATGTTGCGTTGTACCAGGTCAGTTGGAAATATGTACGATTCGTGCAATAAACAAAAAGACAGTGATCTTGATGTCTTCATTTTATTGTCTCCTTCTGCATTGTTTTTGTTGTATCTATAATTTCATATTCTGATTGACAGAAGTGGCCATAAAAGGTCCTGCTCATGTGATTCAAACTCCACTTCCTTATTTTGTCATTCAGACTCTCTTTTAACAGTGTTGATGACTGACAGATGATTTTCCTTGACTTTAAATGTCTACGCCAGAGCCACAGAAAACATTTTACACCTTATTATACTGTCACTTAATTACTGTTTGAGTCATGAAGACTGACCTTGATGTGCCAAATTGATGTGTTGCTCATTTTAAGTTCCCATTTTGATGAAAGATGAGGAGTAATAAACTATGTTCTCTGAATGCTACTCTTTACAGAGTAAAGGTGAACTAATGGAAGTGGTACAAATATATAAAAGTGACCTAACTGAAGTTAAAACTTCATCAACATGTAAAATTAAAATTCTGATAGCAGCTGATAATTGTGCTCGTTTCATTTGAGAAATGACAAAAAATTACAGATCATCTTTACATAATGTTTTTTTTATTTAACAGGTATTTGAGTGGGAATTTAAACCCCATACATGTTGGCAGTGAAAACATCCAGCACCCAAACTTATTGCCAATCACATCATACATCCATCCAGCCTTAATCTGACATACACGACATCCTCATCTCACATGGATAAAACTGACAGAATGAACACATACATGTACACACAAATGTTTGATCTGTAAATCTGATTTTGGTATATTTTCTTGTAAGAGAAGCTGAACTGATGTTCTCAGCTGTAAACTTCTTCTTAAGCCTGATGTGTAGAACAAAACCAGATATACAAAAATACATACAAAATACTTATCTGACACCTGTAAAACTGAGTAGAGCTCATTGAAAAAAGCACAAATTTTCCCTCTCTGATGCAAAATGTTTTGAGATTTCAGACTTAATGCAAGAGGACAGCAGCTGAAATATGAAATTTTGAAGAATATTGTAGAAATGCAGCACTTTGCAGCCCATCCCAGTTTAAAAAAGTCAAAAATTATAACAGGTATGATTTTCTTGTAATCAAAGTAGACAAGTTCAAGGGTTGAGTCACTTCTTTATACAGTAAGCTAGTTGAAACCTCACAAAACTCAGGTGATAACTGTCTTCAAATCGGTCAAGTCTGCTGGGCTTCCTGCCTTCATGCCTCATGTACGTCAGCCATGTGATCGACCCTATAAAATACAATCTGCCTTTTCACAGTGCAGACATAAATACTTAGAGGCACTAACATGGGCTTTCACTTGTTGCCTCATTTATGCAAATGTGCAAATGCACACGAACAAATCACACTCATGACAATCTGGAGTCCAACAGTCAGGTGTGTTATTCCTTGTACTCTAGAAACTGCTGCAGTCTTTTTCGGTGCTCCGCTGACATCTGAATAGCACTGAGGATTTAAAAAAAAAAAAAAAATTACTTTAACATACTCAGTCAATTTTTTCGGTCAAAATTTTAAAAAAAGTAAATGTGAAGACAGGCCTTACTTTAAGTGGTTTCCAAACGTGGTTGTTATCCTGTAGATGGCAGTCTTGAGATTGGCCCTGAGTGCAAAGCGCAGTGTTTTGTAAGTGGAGTCTCCCATGCTGCCATTCGACCTGACAGGCTTACTGGAGGCATGAGGCAGCTTGAAGTGTCGATCTACAGCCTGAAGACAAAACGGGCAGGTCACGGTGTCAGTGTGCACACAACGCAAAGCAAGAACATGGACATTGTGTTTTACATACAACTGCGATTTGAAAAAACTTGGTATAGTGTGTAAAATGTACATTGTGTACAATGTACAAAATGTACAAAGAAAATATAATAATTATTGACATCATATGCAGTCATGTGTTTGACAAAGTGGTGCGGTTTCTTCATGCAAAAACATTAGAGAAATCAAATTTCATCTCATTATTTTTCAGTAAATTTGAATTTTAAAAATAGCAACAGCTGCACAGGTACAGAAAATTTTGCCTGACTTATCCGCCTCAATTAGTGTCTTGGAAAACATTAATATTTCAAATATATATTTATATAAATTTCATTTATTAATATTTCTACATGGTTTCACACCATATACACACCAACTACATGGGGATAAAGAAAATACATCTTTTTCCATTTTTTGAGACTTTTTACTTTCTTAAGTAGCAAAAAAAGCAGCAAAAAGTGACGCACAGTCTCTGTTTGTTTTTTGAAGGAACAAAGTTCAGCTAAAGGTTTACACTTGTCCACAATACAGAATATAACTGGGCTGTGAAATCTGATAACAGTCAGGGTTTTTTGTATCATTGTTTCTGCACCAATGAGTGCTCTTGGGTTGGCTGAAGTAAATTACTACAGCTTACCTCTTGTAGGACCAGCATGCAGCTAAGAATGCTGGGTAACGTAGTCTGTACGACACCAAACTGGTCCTCTGAGAAGGAGGCTTGAACAAGGTAAGACAGCCCTGGTGGAGGATATTAGAGGACAGTGAAGTAGATATTGTCTCAACAGGTTGCATTCACAAGCAGTTAGTCGACCATCTGTTCCTACCTTCCAGAGCCCAGATGTGAGCCTGGCTGTCTGCAAACAGAGCTTGACTGGAGGCTTCTGGAAGCTGTAAGAGACAAGGTTAATTAGTTCTCTACTGATCAGACTGATGCACATTTACAGCAGATGAATGGAACAAAAAAAAAAGAGAGATTGAAACATCAAAATGAGGCTAAACTACAAGGTACATGCACGATCAGAGAAAGGTACATAAACCCGAGAAAGCAAGGCAGACTAACCAAACTAGCTTCTACCAACAGAGAAGACTACAGTTCAACTACAATATTTGGTTGTGATTAACTTAGCTGAACATCACACTTCTTCTACGATCACAAGGACAGAATTTCTCAACATTTGATTAGAACAAACAGTGATTTTAATGGTCAAGTGACCTAAAAGACGCATGAGTTAACATGACTCCTTAACTCAAGCTTTTAGAGTAATTAGTAAGGCTCATTGTTACAGTTAGATGGGTGGAAAAGAGCTACATTAGTAATGTTTGCACAATCAAGCCCCAAACCTGAGGTGTTAAATAAGTGATGCATGCAGGGTGAGTTTGCTAGATTCGGTCGAACCAAATGAATCAAATCTACTGTTGCACATGAGAGCATGCAGGGAGCCTCTCAGTGTTCACAAGCCGCAAGAAGACAGCAGCACACACATGCCAAACGTCCTTACCTTGTTAAACAAATACATTATCAGCACCCGCTTTGCCAAGAAATTTTTAACCTGAATGGGACAATTAATTGTAAAGTTGTTTTGCATTCAAAACTGCACAAGAAACATGCAACACAAAAGAGAAAATACTGGCTTTTCAAACCTAAATGTGAGACCATCACAACAACTTCAAATCAGAACAAGGGCGGAAGATGTGACTTATCCTTTTACATTAAAAGTTGGTTACTACAGGTGATCTATAGAATGACACGATTTTTCAAGCCATCGTTGGAAACCACTATGACACTAATTTCAGTGGCACTCGTCCTGTTTCACACTCCTCTTGTGCCACTGCCAGCACAGAAGTAATTGGTGTGATAGAGCTGTTAATGTGGAAAAAGGGGAAAAGATCAGCAGAACAAATGGAGCTCTGTCCTTTTTCCACACCTGTGCACATCACGGCCGATCACTGAGTCTGAGCAGACAGATAGGCAGGGCCTCTGTTTGTGTTGTTAGCCCAAAGCTAATTAACAGTTTGTATGAAAAGCCTTTTATTAATGCTGTGTCCATCTGTGTTGTAAACTCTGAGAAAACTTGACTCAAGTACCTGTTCTTTTCTGTTCTGAAGGAACTGAGCCAGAAGACTTGGTTTGGATGGTTCCTGTTTGGGACTGGGAACTGAGGCTGGGGATAACTGTGGACTGCTGGTCACCTGTGAATCTGCATTGACAGATGAGACAGATGCTTAATCAAAATTCGGAACTGATGGTTTGATCATGTGGATCATATAAAGGGCATTGATACTTAATTGAGAAGTGAAATTTGTCCCTTACTGACCAAAAACCACTTACCATTATTAAAGGTGATGACATGTCCACTGTTGATTTATACACCTGAAGTATTTAGCACTAGCAGTGGCTGCTTTTAAACTTCAGCAAATCAGTTTGGCTAAAATTGGACCTAAAAGTGTCTGTAAGATCTGAGTGACCTGATGTGTCCCACTGACCTGTGGAGGTGGACCAGAGTTTTGGGGGTCTCCTCATGACGTGCGGGCTCTGCACTGTGCCGAACCACGGTGAGCACTGTGCCACTGGAGCAGTAAGACGCCTCAAGGCCGGAGAAGCAAAGGGGCTGTCCAGATCAGGAGTGAAGGGCGCCGTCAGAGGGCTCTGTGAGCTGCCGACTACGGAGCGTGCAAAGACTGAAGCTGGAGTTTTCATCAGTAGTGCTGGCCGCGGGCTCATCAGGTCTTCTGTACTTGAGATTACTTCAAGAAAATCAAAGGTGGGAAATGAAGGATAAGGAGATTGGTCATAAACTGTTATATTAAATTAAGTGTCATGGCAACATACCTGATGTCTCAGAGGAAGTCTTCCTTTCACTCCCAGTAGACAGTGATTTGGCTCTGCCATTGGTTGCTACTGTGTCATGATAGGCTACAAGTCTCTGGGTGAGATCAGCCAGCAGAGACAGACACTCTTTACTGATGGCGTTCCAGTTATGAGGATGGCCACCTATGAAAGGCATGAAAAAGATGAATACATTTTGCTTTGTTGTAATCTACCAAAACATAAAATATAAAATATTTGAAGGATGTCAAAATTTATCTTTCAAACCAAAAATCAAAAACAGCTCAAGCAAGGATGTCAGACCTGGCTGGCTCAGACTGAAGACCTCACAGCGTCGCGATGGCGAGTGTTGAGACAGCAGAGCCAAGTCCTGAAGAGCTAGGAACTAAAATTTGGGAAAAGACACATTACAACATTGATGATCATTGAGCAGAAAGAGAAGAGAGACTTGAAATTGGTAGAATCTAAATCCAAATGATGTGGTTTATCTACCTTCAGTATCATTGGCTGCTTGTCAGTAAGAACTTTGGAGAGACACTGTTGGGCATCCTCAGTAAAAGATGACTGCACAGGGAAACTGTACACCTGCAGGAAACAGGAGATATATCAGACAACTTATCCCCTTAAAGTCAAGACACTCAAGAGTAATTTTAATCACTTCAGGGGAATTCTGGGATGTTCACAAATAATTATATAATTGTAGTGTTCTTCCTGAATATTCAAGGCAATGACAACATTGCCCCCTAGTGTCTGCAAATAATAACAAGGAAAAAAAAGTTGCCTGTGCAGCACAACACTCCACTTTTATTACTTCCTAGTCACTTGCAATTACAAATTGGCAGTCTTTTGTAATTGCATGTAATTGCAATTTTATGAGGGTAATCAAGGTCAGCTGGCACCCTGGTTTTAGGTTAAGTGTTATTCTTTAATCTTTGTAGATGTGCTAAAGTCAGGAAAAAGAATTCTGATTGTATTCATATTGACTTTTATTGTCACACAAACCTCAGTGACAAAGATCCTAAAGAGCAGCAGCGTGATGTTCCATGTGAAGAGGAGGAAACTGGCACTGATCCACAGGTGGTAGAGCAGGGAGAGGTCGAGCAGGCCAGCTATGCTTTCAAGAGGATGGACAGAACTGAAGGTGGAGATCAAATAAAAATACAATAACACAGGGCTTCATGTCAGGAAACAGCACAATGTAGCACACTCTGAAAAATAATACAAAACAAACCTCTTTGTTTAGGTCATATTTAAACACAGAATCCGTACTGACCTGTTCAGGTGAAGATTCAGTGTTTTACAAATCCATGATTTTGGAATGTATCCTGTTAACATAAAATTGAAATATTTTGTCAAACACATCTCATAACTTTCTGGAGAAGAGGACAAGAGCAAAATAAAAACATAACTCAAGGGCAAAAACTCAACAATAAATGAAAGCCCATCTATAAAAGGTGATCGTTAAGAGTGTATTTGAGAGTTGAGCTTGAATTTAACTCATCAACTCCTCCAGCAGTTTGTTAGAAGATACAGGAGCTCTGTGAGACTTACATTTCATTTTTAAACTTACTCACCCAAAAAGAAATGCACTACGATGTAGTTCCTGACAGAGTAAAGTGCTTGAGTGGCGCTGCACTTCACCACCAAAGGTAGAGATCCCTTAAAGCGCAGGTATTTGTATTGCTGCGGAAGAAAAGCACCAAATGAACAACAGCAATCATCACAAGGGAAGTGCTGCTGAAAGTGCCTGTATTTTATTTTTCAAAAGTGTAGATCAGCTTTGTTTAGGGTGAGATATCAGCACTCAAAAATCTTGCATGATGATTGACATTAGTGGAAACTAGATCCAAATAGTTGTAAATGTAAATGAAAGATGACTCTATATGACTACAGCACTCCTTATATTTAGGCAAAAATCTGTTTTAAAAATACTAAGTCTTTGCTGCATTAAATACCTGAACAGTGTGGAAAGCCACATAGTTTGTGTTGTGGATCACACCCAGCAGACTGTATGAGAAACCAACAAAAGCTCCAGCCAGCAGAAGGATGAGGTGATACTCATTCAAACACATCTGAGGAGAACTGTCACTGTGGAAACACACACAGAACAATTAGACTGTGGGTGAAGCATGTGAAGACATGTAAACAAGGTAGGTTTATGAGGTAGCTGCTTACCCGACTTCACCCTGTGAGCAAGGGTGGCCCAGTGTCTCATATCTGCCCGCGATGGTGATGGCACAACACCAAGCCACGATTATTCCCATGACACAGTGGGCCAGGGTGCTGACAAGCTGACGTGGGTGGAGCAGCTGACCCAACAGGGCAATTTTCGAACATGCAATAGTTGGGATGACTCAAGAGAAACAGAACAATATAAGAATTACAACCAAAGACTAAAATATGTTGCTAGCCATCAAATTTTTCAGATTTTGCTAACTAGTCACTGTTCCCAACACTTCTTCGTATTTATGTTCTTTATGATTAATTACCCTGACTTCTTCCTATGACAAGACATAAATCGAGACAAAGAACCAGCATCAGGCCCCTCACCTGTATAATACTCCAGGTTCAGGAAGCCAACCATGAGGATCACTCCACACAGCAGGATTAATGAGAAGATAGCACTTGCACTCGTTAAGAGTGACAGGCATTCTGCAGGTAAGAAAGCAGTTTACAGTAAGAGTCACACAATTTCAGATAGTGATGAGTCAAAATGTTGTAAACAAGGTGACTGACCTGATATTGTCTGGATTGGGTGAAGGAGACTGAACTTGGCGAGGATTACATAAACTGCTGTGATGGGTGGCAACAACAGGACAGCCCAAGCAATACTGGCAGCAGCCCTCCAGCATATTACCTGAACAGAGTAGTCAGTAATTATAATAAGCCTGACAAATGGACACTTATTACCTGACTTAATACAAGTAGTAGTCGTGGTAAAACTATGATTTTTAAAACCAATTGAGTATTCTGCTTAACTGTCATAACTGGTTATTTCTTTATCACCCTGCTGTCTGTGGTTATCATTGAAAAGGAGAAAATCTTTTTAGTTACAGACAATATGTAACAGCTATGAAGTTAAAGGGTTTTAAATTTAGAATTCATGTTTCATGTTCATGTTTAAAAACTAAGGAATAAACGTTTTTGTAATATATTTTCTAACATTTTACAGGCCAAACCATCTATGTATTTTCCTTACCTCTGCGGTATGAACTACAGAGCAACAGGTAAACATCTAAACATCGGTGTCCTTACAACTTGTAAATGTACCAAAATATGTTGAGATTTTTTAAAAATAATAGGTCATTCACTGGAAGGAAAATGTTTATTTGATTTAAGTGCTGGCTACCCTCGGTGTATTCAAATGTATTAACCTGAGATCCTTTTTAAATGTATTCCTGTCCTCTTTAGTTTAACATTCATAAACTTATACCGTAGTTTCATAGAAAAACTCCGTACTGGCGTACCATGACTTTGTTTATGTTGCTGTTTTTTAGCATGTAAAAAGCTAAGTCGATCAATTTAAATAACGTTACATCTATTTCGCCTTAATTGGTTGCTCCGGATATTTTTTGAACAACCAAGAGGCTTAAATATTTCGCCAACTTTTTTTTTAGATTATTTGTATTTCTATGTCTTGAAATACATCTTGTTTTTGCACTTGTGTCGCCTAATAAAGACCGAAACAAAGTAAAGAGTTAACTTATGCTCACACAACCTAGCATAAACTGAAAGGCTAACGTTACTTGGAGTTAGCACGTTAGCACCGGCGAGACATTATCTCTCTTTGATAAACTGAAATGAATTTATGGAGACTCACCTTGCGGACAAACCAACAACTTTGCTCTGCAGAAAACATGTTGTTTTGATGGAGAAGCACACCGCGATAATAATCTCTTCGGCTCTCCTGCTGTCAAACTATTTTGCCATTTAGTTTCCCATAATCGCGCCACATGCATTCAAAGGACCTCCGAAGGACCTCAGTATAGTTGTCCGTATTCCTGCCTGCTGCCAGTATCACAGCCACACGAATTTAACTTAATGAGCTTGTTCAATAAACTATGTATTGTATTAGGATTTTCAGCCAAAGCAACCTCAAAAACGAAACAAGCTCAAAAAAAAGTTTTTAAAAGTTGTTCCGGATGTTTGTATTCAACTTATTTATAAAATGATGCTAAAAGATGATCAAAATATTAAAATAACTGTCATGTCACATGATAAAGGTGAAAAATGCACCAAGAAAGCTCTGCCTTTTATCATTTAAATTTTGTATCCTTTTACTCATTTGTTTATTCACACATATTAAAAGTTAAGTCCAATAATTATTTTCCATGTATCTGCCTTTCTCTATCAATGCAGAGTATAAGTGGCAAGTCAGTTCTGAATTCCTTTTGTTTCATCATGCAAAAAAGCTTTCTTGTCATGATGAAAGCCATTTCCATAATTTGGGAAACTGTGTTTATCCAAAACAGTTTTGTTCTCATGATCCCGAGAGAATGCCTTAATCTCAAAGGCATTTGCAGGGAGCTTTTGGGATGATCCAATGGACATCTCAGTCTGAATTGCTTTGTGGATAATTGGTTTCTGTCCAGATTTTTGGGCAATTGCAGGTAGGGCAAGCTGCTCCCTCTGTGACTTCTTGTCTTCCCACAACTTCAGCAGACGACGTTGATTATTTGTCATATCCTTGAGATTTTGCTGCAATGTCTGCACTTGATCCTCTAAAAGAGTTTTTGAGGTTACTGTATTTGCTAACTCTGATGTCAAATCATCAATGGTCAGACTCAGTTTCCCAGCCTTTTCCACCATAGAACTGCACTCACGCTCCTTTTCATGCAAGTCATTGATTATGTCCTTTGTTGTCTTTCCATTGAACTTGGGGTTGCATTCAAGTCCAATCTCTGTACGAAGAGCCTTCACTTGTTTCCTCAGCTCCTTGTTGTCCATTGTCAAACTCTTCAGTTTCTGTTTCAGAGCCTCAGTTGAACGCATCCTTGACTCATACTGTCTGAGTTTCTCCCTGAGAACACTTTCTCTGTGCATGGCTTCATCTCTTTCCTTTCTGCATTTCTCCAAAAGTTTCAATGTCTCAAACTTGGACACCTTTTCAATTTTCCCATTTGAAGTAGCCATCTCGTGGTATGGTTTTTCTGATCACTTTTTTACTGAAAAAAATCATAAAAAGGCATTTTCTTTAGAAAAAAATGCTATTACTCACATGCTATTCCAATAGTCCTTGAGCACTGTGTCAGTAAATCCACTTCACAAGCACGAGCAGCCACATGCCAGTGTGAGACTGAGGCAGGAGACATTTCTCTGACAGGGTTATCTGTTTGACAGGCAGCTCCTGTGTAACTCAAAGCTAGGGCTAGAATGACCATTAATTAGGGCGCCACCATCCCTTTGACACCGTTTCAAGTGACTATTTTTTTCCCTTTTTTGTTAATTAATCTAAAAAACTTTGCTCGATGGAAATATCAAACAAAACTTTACAGAGGTCACCCGTGTGTGAGGTGCTGATCACACACTGTGTGCCTGCAGAAACAGGTTTTACACACAAAATAACATTTTCCACTGCAGGTGATCAGTGCATCCAAACAGTGACACAGTAGATTCTATCAGTTTGCTGGACCACACGACAGTTTAGATGGATGAGTTGGAAAAACAGTAGCAGCAGCCAAATGTCCACTTTTAGAGTAAGAGGCTCTCTTTTAAATGTTAAAGTTATACCTATTAGTTACGATCCTTTGAATATTTAAAATGTCCAGCTGTTGAAATGTACTGGCAACCTTTAATGCTGTCAGGAGCAGGTAGAAAAGAGTCATGTTGCCTTCACGTGTGGGGGCTAGGGTGATTTAAGGTTGTCCTACCTAAAAACTATAGGTTCACTGACACTGTAAGCATTCATATGATGCTGCAGCTGCTGGTTGTAGCTTCATGCTCATGCTAAAGACATAAAAGTAGCATCAATCTTTCAATTTAACTTATTGAAGGAAAGCAAACACTTGAATTTCCCAAGATGCTAAACCATTTTTTAACCGAGTAAAGACACTGTGCATAAAATATGTTCAAAGAGTTTAATTTGTGCTTAAAAATTGTCTCTGGTTTGATGGTGAAATGAACAAACAAAAAGGTGAGTCCCATGATTGATTTTTTTTTCCCCATTAAAAAAGTTATTGAGAACTAACATTAAATTATATACATTTTATAAAATGCAGTTTGTTACAATACAAACAAATTAATAAAAAAAATTGCTAAAGGAGTTTTAAATCTCTTGGGCATTTAGACTGGGTCTTTGGCATTAGTCTAAAGCACTGGCAGTTATATGAAGTGGAGGAAAATACAATAACTTTATTTGTACATAATTCCAAATTTTGAGTATTTTACCAACACTTAAAATTGTTGTGTTGCTCATTTACATACAAAAATATAAATCAAAATCATTTACAAAAAGTATTTTAGCCATTTTCCACAAATGAATTATATAAAGTATATTTTAAAAAAAATGCCTTTGATGACACTGACATTACTGCACAGCCTGTATATGTAAACATTACAACAAAAGAACTATAGAGCAGATAAGAGCTATTATAAGAACTATAAAGCAGGAAAGTATCATACTACAGAGATCTAATATGCTGTGTAACACCATATCCCATTCATCTTTAAGGAAGTTTAGAACTGTTGCCCTCAGAAATCACACACTTGGTACTAGTGTTCATTTTCAGAGGTCATGCGGTTGAAAAGACCATACACACTTGGTGTTAAGGTCTTAAGGCAGAATGTCCAAGTGCAGGTGAAATCCAGACGACCCATGACTTCATCAACACAGCAACCCGATTCTCTCTAATAAGGCAACAGGAGAAGCTGCAATTTAAAAAAGAATAACACCTGCTTTGGGAAGGAGAAATCATGTAAAGGAAATCCGGTGTCAAATGTTCTGCTCTAGTAGGTCAAAAAAAACACATGCTTGACCCAAAACCACTTCAATAAGCCAGCTCTTAGGAGCTGTTACTGAATTAGAAAGTAATCATACTAATTACAATTGAATGTGTGTATGAAAAAGTTCAAAGTGAAGGAGTATGACTTAAATTTATTAGGTAACAAATTAGTGTATTTGTTTGATGGGATCATGGCACAAAAAGCTTTACTATTGTTTACCTTCAGACAAGGAAAGGTCTTCATGTTGCTTCCTTTGTTACATTGGCATTTACAACTTTTGGTGATTCTTCTGGTTTGTCAAAGAAGTAGGTCTAAAAAAAACAAACAAAAAAAATAAAGAAAAGCGTGTAAAACAACCTGACAAAGAAGCAGTTACAGTATTAAGAGAAACTACTAATCAATCATGAACTAAAGCTGGTGTGTCTGTGAGTAAATGTAGAGCTAATGTTCGGCATTGCTGCAGTCCATTCATCTTTGTCAGCCTTTAAGACACAGGCTTACTTTGTAGACTAATTACATGAGTGTGACCAGACACATGATACCTTTGAGGAGCTGACCGTGTTCACGTTAAGAATTGCAGTAACAACACGTTCTAACAACAGACAGCAAATGCGGTCAAAGTTTCCAATGGAGGGAGTCAACCCAGAGGGAGTGAACTTGACACTATCAGGTAAAGTCATTTCCCAGAAACATACAGTTATAGCCATGCAGAAATGTCTATGAAGTGTCATGTACTTTTTGTGACTGACACAGATAAGTAGGGTCAAGACTTGGCCCTGCTACTGACATCCCTGCAAATTGAATTGAGTCAATCATTGTTGTTATCTACACCAAGATGGATGGCCTGCTTGAATCAACTGGATGAGTGAAGATGTAGTTTGCCAAAACGGGACAATGAATGTTGTATCTTATTTCGCTCAACAGATTTATTTTCCGTATCACTCAAATATGTAATTAATATTAACAGCAAAGTTATGGAAAAGCAGCACTTACCTTAAAACCAACAGCAAGAAGAGCATTGAGCAAGACAATGGCTGACAAGATGGATATCATAACTTTGGGGTGGTCATCTCTGACAGCAGGCCAGAAGGTCAACACCAGAACTGAGCCCGAGAGGCAGAGAGCCACCACGATGGATAACCACCTCAGCCATTCAAAGGGGAGAATCCATAGGACCTAATGCAGGAAACAAGAATGCAGTAAAGAATACACGGCTCATTTAAAAGCAAAATTAAAGGACAGGGTCAATGCCCTAAATGTATTCATGATACGGGGTAAAATAACTTCATCCATTCATAAGAGTGCACCTGTTATCACACCAGCATGGCGTATCAGCTCATGTTTCATTATCTCAAAATCAAAATTCCAGATAATTACCTAAATCTATAACACAAGTGTAATAACTAAAACATGCCCTAACATCACTGTAAGTTATGAAAAAAGGACATTTGATGTTATAAATGGCTAAACCTGTTATTCTGTAATAAAATATTGAAGTCTTACCACTGCTGGAATGTAAATCACCATGGAATACCCATACAAGCAGACGATCTCCATAAAGGAGTATGAAACCAAATTCATAATCTTGTTATTTCTCCATAGAAGAAAACCCCAGAGGGCAAGGGGCACCAACCAAGCATAGCTGAAGATAGCTGTTGCAGCTATGGACACTGAAAAACACAGCAAAGTCAAAAATAAATGACAAACAAAAGGTAGAAAAATGTACAAAACACCAAGGAATAACGGTGCTTACCTTTTCGAAACTCTGGGGTATATTTATAACTTGGTTTGCCTAGGTTCAGCAGGAAGTTGGACAGGTTTCCACTGATGGCAAGGACGAATACAAGAGTGGTGCAAATCCAGAATGGTCCTGACAGAACAAATATTATGGATTAGACTAAAATCTGACATTAAAAATTTTAAAACAGGAATACAGTTTCTTATTTAACAAACCAGAAAATATTTAACAAATTCTTATTAGGACATGAATGTTTCACTGTTTAAGTACTGACCATAAAGATCAGGATTTCTGCGAAGATGGGCATGAATAAAGTTTTTTCCAGGCCATGGCACCACTGATCCAATGATCCTTTCCTTCACCTGAAATAAGTAACAACACAATAAATAAGTTGAAATAAGTAATAACATTGCATATGTTCACAAAGGTTCTGAAGCACTCCATACTACAATGCAATTAGCCATAGTGGTTCAAAGCCATTTAAATGGTAATTACATGATGGGTCTCGATGTCAAAAAATTTTTGGTAGTACTCAAATGTCCAGAAAGGGACACTTGTCTTTTGCCCAGAGAGAAGCTGCAATGGAAAAAAACAGACAAAAACAAAGTTAATTCAATTAATGTTTGACTATATAGTGTGTAGTAGTTTACTGTGAACTACAGTTTCTCAATGATTGGTTTTTTTTTTTTTTAGTATATTTTCCACACCTCTGTCTGGTCGTCACTGGCAAGTGGGTCCTCATAGTCACCATCAGGGGGGAAACCATCAGCTCTGCTCTGCTTCTCTGGTTTGACATCTTCATCTTCAATGCTAATGGTGGTTGCATCTCTGTTGGCTTCTAACAGACTGCCAGCCTCTTCAAATTCTATTTTCATGGAACAAATTAATGAAAATTATCAATAAAAAGTTTTGACAGTTGTTGTGAACTCTGCTTTGTTGCTGCCAGTGCATCACAGTAAAGTACTGGGAGATGTGTTCATGAACGCTCTAGAGACTGACACTAAACTGTAACATCAATGAGGCAACTCCTTGTCCAAATCACATAAGAGACTGCAGGTAAAACTCACCTTTAAATTGAAATGGATCATTTGTCGACGCCATTTACACGGATTCACTCTCAGTGACAAGGTTCTCTGTCAAGCACTTCACGGCAGGTCTGTGTTGCACAGAGGCAGCAGCTCTGTTTTAGAAAGCTATACAAGAGAAAAAAATGTTTTTTAACATTCAAATCCAAACCTAATCAATTCTTCACAGTGTTTTGGAGAAAAACGTTGAAAACTAATGTCAGTTCCGCAAAAAAGTTGAGGACGTTAAGAGTTAGCATAAGTTAGCTACCAAGCCCCCACTTGACAGCTCGTCAACAACTTAGTAACTTACATAGACTGACTAATGTAGCATTAAGAGAGGCAAAATAAGCAAGAACCCGGGCTGTATTTAAGAAACAAAGTGCATAATTTTCTCTACACAACGTATGCTTACCTAACTATTTTCCAAATCTCATAAAAATCATTTAATTTGTCGCAGCTACTTTTGCGTTGCACCGAACAGGAAATTCAAAGCCATGTAAACAAGTCCTCTTCCTGTTACTAAACAATTTCAAAATAAGGGTTCGGACTTCTATGCTTTTTATTTAACATGTGATTACCAAAGTCATGATGGATTACTTATCATGATTTCAAGATTTTATTTAGGTGAAACTGAAAAAACTTGCAAGTAATTTTGTTTTTTTGAGATTTTTAAACGAGCTTCTAGTAATGATGAGCTTTTATTTTGAAGTAAGCAAGCAAAGCCCATATCAGTGGTAATTTACACTGCAACGTCAGGCTGCTATCAGAAACTCTTAATACTGATGTAAAAACCGCGCAAAAAATAGTTACTTGGCGGAACAAAGTAAGAAACGATAAAAGACTATAAAGGGGTCATACTACAGATTTAGGGATCCTTTCTTTTTTGTGTTTAGCTCCGTCAACGATCTTAGATTAGCTAATTAGGAAGCTATCTTGGTTTTTAATGCTTCAGGTCTGTTGCCGGTTAGCTTACCAAACGTACCGGAATTACGAGTTTTATCCTTCGCATGGGCAAAAGAAAAGCGTGACCTCAGTATGGACAATAGCACCATTTATGTGCGAGAAAGAGGAAGCCTTCGTCGTGTCAGTGACATAGTTCTGGCACAGCCAAAACAAGTGTCATCATGCAGAAGGACAGATCCTTTAGTGCTAAGAAAAGAGCACTTCATATTCACCTACAATGCAGAGGGAAGTCTGAGATACACCACAAAATCTCTCTTTGACATCACTCTGTTATTTGTAGCTGACAACATTCAACATGTTGACTCTCTGGTGGGCTTTCCTGAGCAAATAGGAGACAGACTTTTTGCATCAGCTATGGAGAATCGTGTATTTTTAAACAAAGACATTTCTCCAAAAGCCCTGCAGATATTCATTGATGCATATGGGGAGATGGTGCTTGGATCCCTCTGTCTGAGAAATAGGTAAGTTATAGTGACAATAACGTTACATCTCCAGCTTCCAAGTTATCCTTTCCAGAGACAGTGACATAGTAGCATCTCTTGTCCCTGCAGATTTCCACTCTTGCATGAGAGGATGGATGAAATAAAAACGTTTCACAGTTTGAAGTCTCTGGATCTGTTCGGCTGCAGACTTGGTGATAATCATGAGATATTCCTGCATCTAACATCCAGCTCATTAGCAAGGTAATGCCTGATTTCTCAGTCCCAGAGACGTGTGGGATTTTTTAAAAAGATGCCACTAACACTTCTGCCTTGCTACCTCAGCAGCCTGATTCAGCTTTTCATTGGTGGTAACAGTCTGTCAGATGTTGGCCTACAAAGATTAACTGCACCTATCCGGATAATGAAGAAGGGACTGGACTGTCTTCAGTCACTTGATGTTTCCTGTGAGTAACCCGAAGAGTACCCGCTTTTATTTTGTAGGAGCACAAATATGAACACCTCCAAATTTAAAGTATTTAAAATTTAAAGTATTCAGAAGATGAAATGTCTTCCTTATACAGGTAACCCTATCTCAGAAGGGGCTCTGAGATATCTCACATGTCTCCCCAAACTTGAAAAACTTGATGTGTCTGGCACCAGTTTGAAGGTACATCAGTTATGATTGTGTATAACAGTTGGCTGTTGCCTGTTGTGATGCTGACATCAAATTTTAATTTATACCTCCAGCTTGGCACAAGATTAAAGGCAACCATATGGGACCTTTTGGGGCTCATTTATTCCGAGAAACCACTGGACACCTTTGATCACTCAAGATGTAGAACAGAAGGTTGGGCAGAGCAGGTGAATACAGTCTTTCCAGACGCTGACAAAAGTAAACATATGTTTCGCTAACGTCAGCACTGTTTTTTCATTAGAGGCTAAATGTTGCAGATGTGGTGCTGTTTGACATCGCCTAAAAGTTCATTGTGTCATTTTTAGATTATAAACCAGTGGGAAACAAGTAGTTCACAAATGCCCAAACAGAAGAAAATTGATGAATCCAGAAGATCAGCACTTACTTTTTGTAAGTTGACTTTATATTACATTACATTACATTATATTTTTGAAAGTCAGGCTTACCGTTATGACATATTGTCTAACATGAAAGTGTTTTTCCTGTAGTTGGCAGGCAGAAGTTTTTCAGAGAGGTACTGAAAGCAGCACCTTTGGTATGTGAGGGAATGGAAGACGTCAAGGAAGAGAGCCTGCATTTCTACAGACCTGCAGCAGACAGTCACATACCAGAGAAACCGACTTTGTCGACAATGAATCATCAGGCAAAACCTTCCTGGCACAATATCAAAAAGAGGAAGCGTCAGTTAGAAAAGTGTGACAGTTCACTTCAAAGCCCCCCCACAAAACGTTTGTCCTCATCAGCATTTTCGGCAGAGGACACCGATTTGCTGAACAGCTATTGAGGTGTGTCCATGTTGCATTCCACAGAGTGGAGCGTCATCAGTTTTCAGGCAACATTCATGTTCAAATGCAGAATATTTTCCAAGGTAATTCACACTGGTGAACTGTAAACGTGTTTTCTTAGATATTGGTAGCTTTTCTGTGAATATATTTTTATATAAATAAAATATTTTATAGTAATTTGCATGGTTTCACTTCCTTTCTTGTAATTTTGTTTTTGCTGAGATGCAAAGTGGTTGATTTTTAGATAAGTGCTCAACTCTCATTATGTTTGACATTTAAAAGTATCACTTACTGTACTGTAACTACTGTAGCTGAGCCACATTTTAATTTCAAATATTCCTTTTTCTTTACGAAACCTGGGACCTACATTGTCCTGAATGCAACTTGACCCCTAAAGTTTTGGTGGATTACGCTTGTAGTGCCTTTTATAGCTTCAGCCCGCTGACCTTAAATGAAGATGGAAAGCTGGTAACAGGCATCTGATTAGTTCCCCCTATTTCTAACTCCACACACATTTTTTAATTTTCACACCAGGGATCTTCAGCCCTGACAGATGCATGAGGCATCCCTGGAGGCAGTTTGTCAACTTTGCAAAGCTTCCTATGAAGCAACAACAGGCTTTGCACAAAGTTTTGTACTTTTGTTTTTGGCTGTTACTGCTTAAACTAACAAGAAGATTAAACACAAATGCTTCATGCCATAAAGTAATAAAGTGATAACATGTATAACCAAAAAGGTACACCATGACTGTAAACTAAAACAGCTGGCAGACACATTCAACAGCAGTGTGCAACAACATGGTGTCACACATGCAATAATACTCCCAAAGACCAAGAAAGAGACTTTGATATTTAAAATTGGTGCAGGTTCCCTTTAAATCAAATAACTGCACAACAAACCTGGAGGCCAGCTAGTATTTCACCATAGAAAAGCTGCACACATTGCAAAAAAAAGTGGGAGAATAATAGCTTGTCTAGCAGCTCATTCTTTGCCCTTTGGCCCCTTTATTTGGTGAAAACAGCTAAAAAGGAGCCAGTTCAGAACAATAAGAAGCTGTGAAAATAGCTGAGGAGGATGGCTGCACATTATGCTGAAATATAAAAGGCAGCTGCAGATTTTTAAATTCCACATTTAGACCTTTCTATTCTTGCTACAATAGTTAGCACATTGTGTGATGGTGCATTACTATATTTGGAGGCCCTCATTTCAATATCTCGTTACGGAGATAACAGAGATAAAACACTTAGTCTGTCATGGCACAGGAAACCAGTGCTTTTTTTCTGCAGCCCAGTTAAAACAAGTGGCAGTTTAGTGAAGACAAAAATTACCAAATGACTATGTTTAACTTCACTTCATCCACTGAAACAACATTCTGGAGCTGCAATGACCTTTACTGTAGTAAACTCAACACAACATAATGTACATGGTAGCAAATGTAGGACTGAATGTGAGAATGCAGGAGTTTCTTCTCTGAATGTGTCCCCTCGAAAATGATCGTCCGTGTTACTTGAATAATTTTTTTCATTTGTGTTAGATCATTAACTGGCACACCCCAACGCACAAATTATATGGAGTGAAAAAAAGTCACACTCATGTCAACAACTTTACTCCACCGTATTTAATTCTGACCCATCATTACCAGAGCAGACGAGAGTAAAGCATGAAAGACCACATGTTCCGCCATTTAATTAAGGTTAAAAGTATTGGATTTTATGGTAAAATTCAGTTTTCAGAAATCACTGCAGTAGAAATATGAGAACAAACAAGGAGAATTTGCAATGTTAGCTTTAGCTATTTTTGCCAGAACATGAGGGTTTTGGGTGAAACCTGTACCACTTCAATTCACAAATAAGTCAGTTAAACATTATCCAATAAAATAAGCACATCAAAGGACCCCAACACGCATCAAAATTAAAGAGAAAAACTCCCCCCCAAAACCTATTTTACTTGTACTGATGTCACTATACTATAATGCCTCAGTCATACAAATATACAGAAAATAAACCTTTGAATCACTTCAATTTTAAAAGCTTCGGAAAGAGGACAAGACATTATGTTTATAATACAGAATGTTCAGCAGAGGGTCTTGTGCCAGAGGATAAAAATCAACTAAAGACTCATGAAGGAGGATTTCCTTTCTCTGCTACAGCTTTGGCTTCTAGATGTCGGACTGGCCCAGGTTCACTTTGGAAGGGAGCGGCCCAGCCTCTTCCTCTGTGCCTTTGGAGGTGATGATGAGCAGGGAGGATGCTGGATATGGGGTCAACTTCTGTTCCTTTATGTACTCTTTGTCCCCATAGATGCTAAGTTTCTGTATAAAAAGAGTACACTCGTAAAATATTGTTTTGACCTGCAACATGTTTGACATTGCTAACATAATAGGCAAAGATAGTAACTTTGGCTTGGCACCTTAATACAAAGCAAGATGTTAAATCCTGGTTGCTACATATTATTGTGTCAAGCAGCTAGTCATTTTAGCAGAAAAACTGAGAACAGCTGCTTGGCTCTGTCCAAAGGTAACATAATGTGTCTGATAACAGCTCTAAAACTCACTGATTAACTTGTTTGGTGTTATGTAATAAAGACAGCCGCTCAGCAGCCAGCAGAGACTTTAGGAGTTAATGATACCGGCTGAGTAATAGCCTAGTGATCTCCCGTCAAATGGCAAATTTTAACTCTTAAAAGTACACTTTTATTAAATGGAAAAACACAATGTGTTTATTGGCAGATTTTGTTTTATTTTGTCAAAGGCAGGCCAGCTGTTTCCCATTGTTTTAATTCTTAATTCTATGCTGTGAACTAGTTGCTTCCTCCAACCACGTATTCACCCTGCATATTTTTTCAAGAATTTTTTAACTACTATAACTTTTTCACACCACATTCATTACAGCAAGCAAGAACAAATTAAAAAGCAATTAAGAGTATAAAAAACAATGCTACAGCACTCTGAAAATACACGTAACAAGTTACCAGAAATCTTTTTAAAAAGAAAAAAAAAAGACAACAATGAACTTACCTCAGCAGGCACATATTGGTCTACAGCAGTTGCCACGGTGGCACAGCAGATCCAGATCAGGACCAGCACAGACAGGATCAGAGTCGTGGTGAGGATCCACCCTGGTAGCCATGGGTTCCTGAGGGGAGAAATACAAATATTAAACCTATGTGGGACTACATCTTTAAGCCTGTTCATGTCATGCTCTACTGAGCAAGACAACAACTTAATTCCCCTGACAATATCAATAAAAATATGTTAACAAACCTTGAAAGACAGCTAAAGAGGTTATATTCATCTTCATAGCTGCGGTCCCCTGTCATATCTCTGTCCCTCTCCTGGATTAAAGTGCGCTGGTAGTCTTTGTAAACTGGGCGGCTCAACCCAGGGACTGAAAGAGAAAAAATAAATGTTACGTGATATGTACACATGTCTAAGCATACAACCTGAATGAACATGTCACTCAGTGCAACTATGTGGCTAATTTTATGTTTTTCTGGGACAAATGAGGTTCATTGCACACATTATATTAAGTTAAGAAATATTACAAAATATGACTAATTTTTTGTGGATTTTTTTTTTTTTTATAAAACAGAGTGAAAGACTTACAGCCCTTCAATGGATCCTCATTAACTTCTTTCTCCACTTCAAACTGGGAGAAAAACTTAACTTGTGGTTCAGTCTGCTCAAAGGAAGACATGAATTAATATTGTAGTGTTCTTTATTACAAAAAAAAATGAACCACATTGTAGATTAATCTCTCTTTAATAAAGACTATTATACCTGGAAAATGACAACTTTGCCATCATCAGCCTGGAGGTAGAATGTCCACGTGGAGGTGATGAAGCTGTGGGCCTGATTCATTACATCCTCCCAAAGCCCTCTGACCAGAGTCAGGGGGTACAGCAGGTGGATCCGCGGCATCATGGCCTCTAACTAAAAACACAAACAATGCTGAATATAATGTTCTTTATTAAAAGATTTGTATGGTCATGACTGACATGCATATACCTGCTCCAGTCTTTGCTCAGCGAACGGAAGCTGATTCTGACAGCCCAGGTTGCATGCATACTGCTCATCAGACTGGGTGTAGGCTTCGCGACAAGCTGCGGAGGTCAGGAGATGGTGAGAGGTGACAGATGGTAAAATAGGATTATGGACAAAGAGGTCTCTGAAGCAGGTTTAATTATTTAGGAACCGAATGTGTAACCATTGTCTTGTGAGAAGCGTTACCAACTGTTTACAACTTTACTGGCGGCAATAATATGAGTAAGAAGTGATATCAAAGAAACCAGGAGACTGTTCAGTGGAGAATTTTATATGCCAAGGCTCATAACTTGCATAACTTACTTGATTCACACTCGGATTTGGTCTGATTCAGGTCTTCGCTGTCACGAACAAACTGACAAATGGAGAAAAGACGGCAGCCTCTCTGACAGGCATATAGTTCCTCCTCCTATAAAACAAACAACAGGACCAGTTGAATGCCTCGATAAACAACGACGTCCATAAAAAAGACGCACTTTAAACTTTTACATGAGTCACAAGCTTCCCTACGTATGCAGCATGTCAGAAAAAGAAGTTAAAAATGAAGTAATGTCAATCAGGCCGTCTTTTGATTCGCTAACAAACGTAAACGTTAGCTAACGCTAACTAGCCTTACTTTCCAAACCGTGATGAGTAACGTTACTCACCCGTGGATACGTGTGCAAACTGTATGTCATTTCGCACGATTTGTGGCAGGACCTTGTGTTTCCTAAAACGCTCTCGAACACATCTGAAGATGCTGATGTGGCCGAAAAGAGAATGAACAGTACCACAACAGAGACTAAATAAGTACGAGTCCCCATTTTGCCTGCGAAAACCTAAACAAACAACACGCTCTTCTTCTTCCTAGTAAATCGGTTTTGTTATCTCGCGAGAACTTGGCACAACGCGAGACTGATATTAAAGGTTTGCTACGTTTAAATAACCCTCGTAAGTTCATGTATTATTCGGTCAAGCTCACTCATCATAAACCTTAGTTCCGTTTATTGAGATAATTATACAAATACATTGCATTTATTTTAATAATAAGCCTTTTTTGTTTTTATGATTTTGAAGACTCTAGAACGTAATAAAAATATGCAAACTTTTAGGTTTCTTTTATATAGAGTAAAAAAGGTATGATGTCATGTAACAGGGTGGATATATTCCAGCGAATGTAATATCCCTATCTTCACTCTTTTAGAGTGTGGTAAATAGGGATTTGAGAGTGTAACAGTGTCATTATGAAACAGATTTCGAAAAAAAATGTGATTAAATTGATTAGTTTGAATTTTGTACTAGATGTACTTCACGGCTTCCTTCACTTTCTTATTTCCGACGGCACATTAAGGCAACAGTAGTTACTATTGCTAGTGCTTACCAAATATTCTAAGCTATAGTTAGCTTGATCGCTCAGATTTGTCATATTTGAAGTTATAAAGCTACTACTGATCTATAGAGTATAGAAGAATGGTTAACCGAACCAGAAATACGTTTATTCGACCAAATTTCAATTAGCTTTAGCTAAGCAATGTTAGCAACAGTTAGCCCTGGTTATATCTGGGCCCTCCTTGAGAACTTGGTTATTTAACTTAAAAAACTGGTTTGTCAGAGTCAACCGGTCTACATATAGCTTGTTGCCTTGTATTTAAAGATGGACAAGTTTGTAGTACGGCTACCAAAGAAGGAAACACCTAAAAAAAAGACAAGCAAAGAAAAGGTCTACAAGCAAGCCACAATTGAATCTTTGAGGGTGAGCTATCAGTCTTGCATGCAAATAATTTGGCAAATTTAGTATTACTGTGTAACAGAATTAGTAATTTGTTGCCCTTGTGTTTCTTTCAGCGGGTTGTTGTGATTGAGGATATCATGCGTTACAAGTCCATCTTGGAGCTGCCAGAACAGAGTAAAGACAACCTGCTTACTGCATTGACAGACCTGAGCAAGAAGATCCCATCCAAGGAGGTGCTCAAGTCTACAAAAATAGGTAAGGCTAGACGTATAAAATAATCATGATAAGATGTTACTTTACAATTTTCCCCTTGTTATGCTAATAGTGATATAATTCACTGTTAATGTGGAAGCATGTATCAGGATGTAGCAGGTTTACATAATGTTAAACAACATGGCTGCAAGTCCTGAGTAGGCTTTTACTGCATTGTTACAGCAGCACAATAGCTCAAAAGACTTAACAACTATTAAAATCCAGTTTACTTTTTAAATGAAATCCTTTATCAACTTTATATTACACTAATTAGTTCCACACATAATGAAATCCTCTCTCCTTTTAGGTCACACTGTCAACAAAATGCGAAAGCATCTGGACCCTGAGGTCAGTTCAATGGCAGCAAAGGTTTACACTGACTGGAGAACATTCATTGAGGAGAATTCCAATAAGCCGTCTATTGAAGTGCGCTCCGACAAGCAATCTGAAGGACTCAGGAGCAACGCTAGACGATTAATGTCTGAGGCCCTGGAGGTCAAGGTGAGAAAGATCATCTCTCGAAAGTAGAATGAAAAAGCAAACAGTGAGTTTTTTTTCATTCTGTTTATTCAACCTCCAACTCTACACTTACATTTCATTGGTTCTGGTATTTTGGGTGTATAATTGGGTAGTAAAAAAAGGTAATCATACATATTTTCATTTTTCTTTTTGTGTGTTATCAGGGATAAATCACATTAAACTCACATCAGCTGTAACGTCTTGCAGTTCAGTATTTCCTCCCCAATCAAAAAACAATAAGTATGTTGTTTAATGTTGTAAGACATTTACCAAATTGTTAAGTCCTGATTAAAATACATAATTCAAGAAATATGTGGCACTTTAACAATGTTTAATTGAATTTATATCTATATTCCACACTTAAAAATACTGAGAAAACATGGCTTTTCTAATTGTGTTCAAGAAAACCATTGCAACTAGTCGCAAGTATATTGACATCTTTTTGCATCTGTTTGCTTATATATTTATCCTTTTGTTATCTGACACACAGGAGGATTCTGGTCTAATAGACAACATAGAGAGAGAAGTATTTCATCAGAGCTCCCGGTTGGTCAGCAGCTCATACAGACGGACTGTTAGAGCACTGGTGTTTGCCTTAAAAAACAACCCCGACATTAGAATTCAAGTTAAGGACAACACAATATCAGTCAACCAGCTGGTTTCTAAGTACAAGAAATAACTAAGAATCAATTAGCCTGAAGCTCTGACTGCAGTGTGAAGACCCCTGGTTGTTCAACTTGAAATCTGTCAAGGTTTGATGTATAAACTTTTCATTTTTAACTGTTTTTAAACGATCATTGTCTTGATTATCTGTAAAGGAGATATAAAATGTTTTTACATTTTGTGGCACATCAGCAACCTCACATTGTTTTATCAATACATGTAAACTACAGTCAAGAATATGAATTTTATTGTTGGTATAATGATAAAGCCATTCCTTCATCATGAAATAAGAAGTTTTTGTTGATAGGATCTCTGTTTTTATACTGTTGGTGGACATTTTTATACAAAATACAGTCAAAAATAAGACAACTTCAGTGTTGGAGTGCTTCTTTGTTGGATATGATCATATATAATGTATATACAAATAAATACTATATATTATTAAAGCAGCACCAGCCAAACAATAGCTATCACCATGAGAATAACAGCCAGAACACAGATGCTAATGAAGACAATATCACTCAGGTCATGAGGCTCAGATTCTGGTTCCCCTGGGTTGCTGTCATCATCAGTGTCAGTTTGCTGGGCCTGCTCCTCCAGACGACGCTCCTCTGCTGAAATGATGGACACCGATGCTATCTTCCGCAGGGCATCACACTGCACCCTATATTCTTGCACATTCTGCTGCTTCCCATTAGAGAAATCAATGTAGAGTTTGTTTACCAGCACAGTGATGTTCCGATATTTCTGTAAAGGGATCAGGAGTTACGGTATTTGACAGCATTAGCGCGGTAAATCATTACCTCACGTGGTTCACCAGTAAGTGATATGAGACTGTGTGTTAGTCACCTGGCCAGCTGTGCCACAGTTGACAAACTGAGCAAGTATCTTGTATGAGGTGGCTGTCATCTGCGCAGCACAGGACGGGTTTCCCAGGTAGATGCTCTCACGGTCCAGCTGAGGTAACGACTGCTGAGGTATCAAAATGGTGAATTCTGATCTTGTGCAGCTAACGTTTACAGGTACCACTTGGATTGTGGGGAGAAAAAAGTCACAGTTCACACATATTTTGAAGAGCAGTGTATATCAGAAAGAGCTATTGGTAGAGATTTGAGTGAAATTTGAGTCTTGCCAATGCTATATTTAGATATTTAGTTTGTCTGACTTAGTGCCACAGATAAAGTAGAATTACCTCTCCTACAGATAATAATTGAAATAATTATTTAGATTAGGAACATTTACCTCCAAGATAAGAAGCAGTGAACCCTCTATGAGCTTCATTTCTGTCTGTGCTGAGCACCACCAGCATCTTGTTGCTCTTTGAGATGAGAGAGGAGGGCCGTTCCCTGCCACACCAGCGTCCCAGCAGGGTGTCCGTCTGACTGTCCCCGTCATAAACTGCCACAGAGTCGTAGTCACACTCATCTGACAGACTGTTGCGTCCTTCCAAGTCCATGATTGGGAAGAAGAGCTTGATGCGGTATCCTGCTGCCAGAGTGATGCTCCAGTGGCAGTTGATGTTGTTTGGGTAGATGTTGGGGAAATGGGGACTGGTGAAGTTTCCACATACAGCTGACAGAACCTGCTGGCATTCACCTGTTTGAATACAGTCGATCATGTAAAATACTCAATTGTATTACTTTTTAAACACCTTTAAAAGCTGAAAGTAGCTAGTTTCCTTTATTCCTTCAATGAATTGAAATGCTAGTTGTCTGAATGTTAGCTTTACACCAACTGAACAGTGCATTTTTCTGTTTGTTTTGCATTGGAAACCAGAAGAAACACAATTTACACTCACTGTAAAGACATGGATGACAAAAAAGATTCTTTATTGTGTCCCTCTTATCAGCTGCTGGTTAGCTTGGAAGGAAACAGCTAACCTGATCACTGCATTAGAAGATGAGAGAGAAAAGTATCTCAATGGAAATTGAAAAAAAAGGATAAAGCTAGTTTGTGAGCACGAGAGGAGCAGTAGGCATGTATGCATAGCCGAGCTAGCTGTTAGCTCCTGTTTACAGTCTTTATGATGAAGATATCTAGTTTCTAGCTGTAGCTTCATGTGCACAGTCACAAGAGAAGTATCAATCATCTCATCAAAGTCTTTGCAAAGAACAAATATATTTCCCAAAGTGTTTAATTATCCTTTTCAAAGAATGACATTTTAATTATTAATATAATACAATTTAGTGGTGTGGTGTCTGAATGTAAAACTGATAATGAATGAGTTTTCCTGATTTGTCAGCATTAAAGATAAAATGTGAAAATGTTACTTTTACAAATATTAAAGTGTAAAGAAAGTATAGATTAATTATTTAAATCGTCAGGAGTCTTTGTCAGTGTCCTTCTGGAGCTGCACTTCAGGATTTTCATCCTGTTGCCAATCGCTTTATGCTCGACAAGGTCGAACGGGGACTTTGTGTGATCAGCTGTCTGAAAGTTTTTTTTACAGTATTTCAATTGGATTCAAGTGTGGGTTCGACCAGTCAAGGACTTCTTCTTTGCAGACTTTTTTTTCTTCTTTGTGGAAGGAATGGTGTGAGATGGGCGATGAACTCTGCTTGAGCTAGAGATAGTGCTTTGCATTTTATCATAGTGTTCAATTTTCGTTTCATCAGAGGACAGGATCTTTTGTGTTTTATTCAAGGTCTTTCATGAGCCTCGTGTCAAACTTTCAGCATGATGTAATGTGTTCTTCCTCTCTTCACCTCCGACATCCGACTAATTATGGACTCCACTGTTTCCTATTGTTGAAGTTAAACTCTGAATGAGTTTTTTTGCCCTCAGCAGATCTAAAGGTCCTCACTGTTAAACCCTCAAATTCTTCTCTGATCTGAACAGGTGAATAAGTAGGATTTCTCCATATAGGGTTTCTTTATATGAATGAGAAAGCATGTGACATTTTTGATCACTGAACACAGTCCTTTTTACATTTCTTCATAGCACAGTTCCACCATAGAGAAGAAAAAAGTCAAGGGGAGTCAAATACTGTAAGCTTTTTGTATTGCAAATTGGTATGAAGAGTTTATTTTTTACATATAAGTAATCATACAAATCTTTCCCACCTGAGTAATAGTAGGCCTTGAACCCACGTCCACCAATGTTGAAGTCGGACTTGAAGACCACCAGAAGCTGGTTGGAGGTGGTGACTGTGTGTGGGGGTTTATCTGCCCCGCAGTATTTCCCCAGGTGGCGGTGGGTGACGGTTGGGCCGTCAAACAACGCCACAAAGTCAAAATTACATCCTTCGTTGTTTTCCAGCTGGAAGTCCAAGAAAACCAAGGTGACCACAGTGGTGTTGGACACGTGGATGGTCCAGGAGCAGTCGGCATTGTTGCTGTACTCCTGAGGGTAGCCTGGACTGGAGATTACACCTGATAGGCCGGTAAGGACGCCACCACACATATCTAGAGAAGATAGAGGGCAAACTCAGATTCACCTTTTTCTTTTTTAAAAGGAGGAACATCACAATTAATGCTTGCGACATCCTCTAGAGAGGGTTGTAAAGAAGTAAACTGATCTAGTTTTATGGGGCAATGTAGAAATCAACAACACATGTTAGCATGCTAATATGCTAAAATCAAATGATGAACATGATAAACATTATACTAACCAAACATGAACATGCGACCATTGTAATTTTCTGCATGAAAGCATCCTGATGTGAACATTTTAAGCATGAGGTTCTGGTGAGATCTAAGTACACCAGTGAGGTTAAGGTCATGAAGTTTTAGCTAAAAGTCATGGGTTATGGTGTTGTCAGAAAAAATCATCTCAAGTTTTTTAGCATTTTCATCCAAGTGATCCCTGTCATATTGCATCAGATACAACAAGTTACCTTTTCTGTAGCCAACACTGAAGCCCCTGTGGGCCACATGGCGGTCTGAATGGAAGATAATGGACATGACATTCCAAGAGGAGGTGAACTGTGGCGGAGAGATGTCCCCACAGAATATCCCGAGGAGGTTCCCCTCGTCCTCAGATATGCCATTGTAGATCTTGATGTAGTCGTAAGCACAGTTGGGGTGGTACTCCAGCTCAAAGTGGTGAAAGGTGAGGAGGACGGACGAACCCTCTGCCACCACAATTAGCCAGGAACAGTCGATGTTGTAGGGATACAGGCCCGGGAAGTTTGGACTGGAGATATTTCCAGATGGAGCTGAGAGGATTCCTCCACATTTGACACCTTATAGTTACAAAAGTTTCATTTTTAATTTAAAAAGAAAAAAAAGGATCCAGAGTAAAGGTCATGTCTCTTTCCTTTGACAATTCTCCAGCCATCTGGTACAAACTCTCAAAGTGCATTACAAGCTGACATTGAAAAATTGAGGTTCAACTTTTTCTCTATATACAGTACCTGCAAGATAAAGCACTATGATCAGTTTAAGCGCTGCTCCATCAAGATAACAAATAGCGACTCACCTTTGTTAGAATCAGCCTTGTCAAAAAGCAGTAGTAAATGAATCAGTACAGCCACCTTAAGACCCATGTTGTTATTGTTGATTCGGCTTTTGTCACGCCTCAGCTAAAACCCCAGCAGAGACAAACAACGGCACTGGCACAGCGTACAGCCTTGAGACATCAGCAGTGATGCCTGCAGAGGTAATAGGACTTTGAAAAATTCATCCACAGCCTGAATGAGGAACCTGACACCTAACCGGGCCATGCGTCGCCCTCTTCGCTAAATTTTAATGACTGATATCCAATGAGCATGAGTGGCTTGTCAGGACACTGTTTGGAGAGATGCTATGCATTTTTAATGCCGGTCACACACGCTCACACACCCATACTAAACACCAACTGCAAGTGGAGTTGATTAAGGAGACAGAAAGAAAGAGAGGAGGATGATCACATTTGTCACTAATATAAATGGCCTAATTAAAGCTGTGTGTGTGTGAGAGAGAGACAGAGCATCCAAGAACTATTGATGTCACGGAGCAAAGGGTGCTGGGTAGACTCTGCTTTTTGTTGTGTGAAAGAAACTGAAGCACAACACGAAGACATCGATGTATGAGAACGAGAAAATGCAAAAGTCTGTCGTTGTGCCTGAAGTTTCTCACTTTATTAGAAGGTGGCATCAAATTCTTTATTGTTATTACAATAGATGCAACTACACGAGTTTAGCACAGACATTGAATCATGAAGGTCTGATATATTAACGTTTGCAGATGTGGAATATATATATATATATATTGAAGTCATTCATTAAAAGGAAAAGTTTGAAATCAAAGAAACTGGGCTCACTCTTTCTTCTTGAAACTTAGATGCAAAAATCATTGCCACTCTCATATCCGTCTGTTCTACATGAAGCTACAGCCTGGAGACTAGCTTAGCTTAGCTTAGCATATACACTGCAAACAGGTGGCAAACAGCTTGTCTTGAGTTCAGTGCTCCTGGCCAAGTTCTTGTTAGCTAGATGTTTCCTCGCTTTCACTCGCAATGCTAAGCTAAGCCAACTGCCTCCCGGCTGTAGCTTCATATTTAACGGACAGAATAAAGAATGGTGTGATCTTCTTACGTAACTATTGAATAATGTATCACCCGCTGTTCCTTTAAGTAAAAGTATCAAAGCCCCTCTAATATATTCCACTTGTCAAGTGGAATGACAAGGGATCTTGCCTGAATTTTTACTGACGCAAGAGTCTTTAAGCATTTGCATTTTAAAGTACTCGAGTGTTTGTGCTTCCACTGAGGTTCACATGTGCAGCTTGTGTTTGAGCAGGAGAAAATTATTATCACTCGCTTAAAACCCAAATGAGTTTAAAAAGCTGCGCATGGGTTATCAAATTTTTTTCAATTTAGTAGCTTAATGTATATTTTGCACACAAAACCCCTTTTTGTAAAGCGCCTAATGACAGTTGTTAAGTAAATGGATTTCAGCAAAAGTTGAGTTGTTCGAAATGAAGTTGAGTTAAAGTATAAAGACCAAGAATGGTGCTCCAGTATTTCAAAATGTTCTTCAGTAATTGTGCTAATTTGAATCTTACCTCTTTTCTATTTATTTGTGTGTATAGATATGAACGCTTCCTTACAAACTAATACAGAGAGCAGAAGTCGCTGTGACTCCGGAGCAAGGTCACCTCTCTGAATGACACAAGCTTTTTTGATGCAAATTTTGTTTACGGAGTAGTTTTTGTTTCTGAGAAGAAAGCTGCAATGACTCCTGACAGAGATTTTTACTGTATTCTGCACCTCAACTGTCAATCATATCCCACAACCTTTCCACAGGTTTGGTATTAGCCCACTATAACTGAACAGAGACGCATGTAGAGGATGTTATGACCCTCAGTGTGTGCATGTGTGAGTGTGTACTGTTAATTGAAACAGGTGAGAATGTTTAGTGTCAACAGATTGGGAAAAAAAATGGATAACAGCAGCCTTTTTAAACCTCAGCTTTGAACTGCAAACAGTGAGCCAGCACTTGTTTTTGTGTTTTTAGATTCAGTGTGTAAGAAACTGTAGACTAATTTGTTTGAGCAGTTGTTCAAAGAAGTGTTTCTGTAAGGCTGATTAGTTTGGAGACTTGAATGCTTCTACTTTGCTACTTGTTATTGCTACCCTGTAAAAAAGTGCACACAGTAGCAGTTTTTTTCTTCTTTGTAGGAGTGAGGGAAGTACTTTTTTGTTTCACACTTTGTCTCCTTTATTTATGGTTAAAGAGTCTGAGGATAGAGGTTTGTCATTTATTAACTTTTTTCCTTTGCTAGGTATCTTTAGGGTATTTGGAAACCTTTTGTTTATTAGGGTTCGCCTCAACTCTGAAATGTTACAATAAAACTGCTATGCTGAACTTTGATTCATGCCGTGTGGGAGTGTGAAGAGAGGGGAGCCACAAACCATAATGTGTCCAAGTTTCCCTCAGACTCAAGACTCAACAACAACCCTGACTTAATGGAGTTATAACGGACAGGGAGAGAAGTCCTCTTAGTAAAAAAAAAAAAAGTATCCTGCAAATGAATGTTTGCTGTTTCAACAGGGCTGTAAAAGCAGGGTCTTCAGGTAGCAATGCTAATACCTAAAGAGACCTGCTAGATGGTGCTATTGCACTATGAAAACACACTGACAATCACTATTGGCTTTAAAAAAAAAAAAAAACTCATGCCAAGCACTAAGCTGAAATAAATAAGAATGTGATTAAAATCAGTCAAGTGTTTTTCACACAGCGGTTCCTGGAACTAAAATGAACCGCCTTGTCTTTGAATTTTAATTCTGTCCTCTCTGAAAGCTTGTCATTGTTCAAGGATGTGGGGACTGGGCAGTGCTGAAATGTGTTTCTGAAAGATATCGTTTGTTTAGAGCAATTAAATCACCTATTAGCAAGTAAATACTATGAAAAAAAAACCAAATAAGATTTTAAAGAGTGGAAAATTCCTGCAGTAAAAAAAAAAAAAAAAAAGACAAACTTCAATCAAACGAATGGCAACTCTTTGACCTACATTTCAGAGCTTAATTTAATGATTTCTATTCCATGAAAAAAAAAACATAAAATGAGCCTTTTGCTGCAATGTGTTACATTCAGTCAAAAAAATCCATTATTAACACCTTGAATCATAAGTGGATAAGGTCTGGCTGTGTTGTAGTGGGTGGTGGCACTTGACAGCTTCTGGCATCTGACATCTTTTGATCCGAACAGCAGGAAGACAGATGATGTAATGTTGATAAAATTTTAATAAAATGCAATCTGTTTACAAAACAGATTACATTAGAATTTTTTTTTTACCCCCTCTCAATATCAAGACAGATTCTGCTGTGGGGACTTTTGGTAACTGCTCACTCTGATGAATGTTCTCCAAAGCCCCAAACACTCAGGAGGAGGAAATCAGACGAATATATGAGCGTATATGTCGCAGGACAATAAAAAGTTAATGTTTGTGACACAGCCTGCAGCTCTGCAGATCATCTCCATTCCTTTGCAAGCACATCAAGTGTCTTAATTAGCATGATTTGTCTTTTAATATTTCAATGCACAGTGTTGTTTTTCTGCAGGAGGAGCATGAATAATCCTCAACCAGCTTGTGCTGCATGTTGTTTGATTGTGTTGCACTACAACTCAATGTTTCATACTTGTTTTGTTGCATTGCAGCCAGATGGATTTTGGACTTCCTGTTTCAGCTCTCTTGAGTTTAGGCTACACTAAAAGCTTTTCAACCAACAGAGCTCTGCCTAATGACATTCAGAGTATTCAACATTAATCAAATTTCTGTAGCAGTGGTGGCAATTTTTATGCAGGAGTGGACCAGCCAAATGAGTACAGAGGAAACATTGCTACAACCTTGTACCTTGTATTCCCAGTCGGTGCTCGCTTACAGCCAGAAATGCTGTGTTTTCTCCCCCTCGCTGTGGTTCTGTTAACATTTTCTCTGCCACTTTGTTACATTTCCACCTTCTCTCTCTCTACCAAGGACAATATTGATATGTCTCTGCACCTTCAATTTCAGGAGCTCACAGATTGGATTATGGACCATAATGAGCTAAGCCTCCCACCGTAGTTATGAGGGCAATGAAATCCGTTATTCAGGTTAAGGAACGGAAAGGAAAAAGAATCGACTTCCCTTGGCAAAGGCTACATAGATACGATGAGATGACATTTGTAATGTTCTTGGTTGTTTTTGTTATTTACTCAAATTTAATTGCATATAGAGGGAAGATAAACCAAGAGCATCGCAAAATGATCACAGAGACAAAAATGCAATAGTGATATACTGTAACTTCAAGGTTTTTGAGACATATATAAAAGGTTTAGTTGCTTTTAAACTTGTTTTAACGTCTGCACTTTCTGAAAGCATCTTGCTTATAAAACATACTGAATGCTACTCAAATTAGTTTTCATAGCTGCAGCAAGAATAAAATGCTCTCAAAGATTGTTCTTTAGAAAATCTATTTTAATTTGATACTGTACAATTTTTACAAACAAAAAAAGCAATCAGGTTTGAGTAGCGGATTTGTATAAACTTAGCACAAACAAAAAAACTAATGTACAATATAAAATTAAAGTTAATATACAGTACTCCACTAAAATGCTTGATTTTATCCACAGCTGATGACCTTGGTGCTATGGAAAGACAAGTCAAGAAGACTAATTCCAATACTTCTGTAAAATATTAAATGTAGAGTCAAAAAGTCCAAGCTGGATATTTTTCCCTTACCCTAAATTTTTTTTTTTTTTTAAATTTCCAAGTTTTAATGGTACTTATTCTCTAATTTCAACCAAGTTTTTTGCCTCCTAAACCTATTTATAATAACACTACCAGTCAGATTTTTATTGTGGCATTTCCTTTGCTGAAACAAACAAACAAACAAATGAAAACTCTGAGCATGATCCAGGTAGCGGAGTGTGTTTAAAACATTGGTAAAATAAATGAGTAGCAGAGAAAGTTAGTTTGAAGGAGAAAGTTTTATTTCAGGTGGCTCAAAAAAAAAAAAAAAGCACAGGTGTAACTTATATTGCTAACGATTGAAAGCTGGCCTTGTCAGTGAGCAGCTTCAATCCTTTAAATCATTTTTACAATGAGTTTCAGCTGTCTGTATGCAGCTTTACTATGCGATTCACAGTCACTCTCATAGTTCTGGGGTTGTAGCAAGCAGCAAATGATCTAAAAAATCTCTGAACATCATGTATTTACAGACTAGCTGATAAACAAAGTGGCACAATTAGCAGCAGAAAAGTCAGATATTTCCCTCAAGAGTCGGTTTAGACTGAAAAAGAGCTAAAGGTGAGTCAATTTTGGGGTTACATCCGTCAAATAGAGTCAACCACAACTCTAAATTAAGTTCTCTTCTTCGTAGCTAACATCTGGATGTGTTAGTATCAACTGAAAAGGTTGTGATTAAGTGACTGAAATACACTAATTTATGGCAAGTTTAAGTTGTTAAAGCATTTCCTGCTCTTGTTTGCTACGTTGTTCCTTGTTTACAAGCTTTGCTCCTCATGTAGCATTTCATTTAAAAAGCTAGCTTGCTAACAATTTCTTGATGTCTCTTCAGGTTGACTTCTTGATAGTCCAATCAGCTGTCTCCAAAAATGTGCATCAAGGAGGGATTTCCAGATTTAGCTACATGAATCCACTTCCTACACCAAAGCCAAGCTCAGGTAAGTGCCTGATACTTATGCTAACGCACCTCACACCAGTCTTGTTCCTGCTAAGTCCAGTCAGTGACACTGACATTATAAGCTGTTGTCTTGCTATTAGCAGATTCATGCTAGGTTGCTGCTAAGGTGCTATTACAGTTGTTAACTATCTTCTCCTGCTGGCTGAGCATGTCTTTTTGTAAATCCTTTTTATTATTTTTTTTAAAGTTTGAAATGTGTATTATACGGTTTCATGCTGCTGTTTTTTTAGGAAGCTGTAACTTGGATGTGTTGTGGAGGTTTAAACTTTTCTTTTGGAGGTTTCCTATTGCCTGAATGTAAACCTGTGTCACTGAGACAGAGACTGTGCTGCTGTACGGTTGTGACATGATTGCTACCTTGTACAAAGTCTCTTTACATAATTGTTTTTTCTGTGATATTGGCTTCATGGGAAGCTAAAAGTGGCTTTTGTAACACGGAGGACAGATTGTGGCTTTATTATTCCTCACATGATAATTGCACGTAAACTGCTGAGCTCCTGTTCTTTGGTTAATGTTTTATGCTACGCTCCTTTCCAATCACAAACTTTATGTGCTGATTGTCAAGCTGCTTATCAATGACACATTACTTCTCACAGGGGATATGAATTTGTGTGATTTTAATATAGTGAGGTTAATAGCTCTGCAGTGGTGGGTGTACAGATTGAAAACAGTGGTCTCATTGAGGGAAATAATGGGGTCGTATTTTTCACACAGTGCAAACACAACAGCCTGCTGCTGCATATGAAATGGATTGATGTGTCGAGGGCTGCTGTTTTTCTTTTGGCTTGTTTCCTATTTGTTTACCTCAAACCAGGTCTCTAATATAGGGAAAACTGTATAATGGCTTTGAACACAACTTTTGCACACAGCACATTCACATGATTATTTCCCTGTAATATTGGCATGGTGGGAAGCTCAACACGGCTTCTGTCATATAAAGGGTAGATAGTCAGTAACATTATCAGAAGTGAGCCTTGAGGGGAAATAGTTTCATTCAGTTCAAAAGCAACAGGTTTATTCAATGAGCGTAAGGCAATTAACAACCATTCCTTTTTATAATGACTTTAGGTTCAGTATCTAATGCATTTTTGGTGACATTCATTATCATCACTCCTCCAATTTCTCCTTTTTGAGTGTGTGATGTATGTTCATGGGAAATCCATCTCTGGGACTAGGCTGTTTGAGATCTATCAAAACCACGGGAGACCATGTCATGTCCAGTGGCTTTACTCTAATACCTTCAGGGCGGCTATACTATGCACCCCTGAGGAAGATAAATCGCTACTCAAACTCTTTTATCCCTTCAGTTATGAGGCTGATGAATGCCAATTTGAATGAGTAAGTTTGTGCTCGTTGCTTTACTTATTTATTTTTATCCTATTTATTAATTTCCTCGATTGAATACTTATTTTTGCATATGAGCCATGTACAATATATTACTGCTGGGAAACCATTAGCTCACCTGATTTACTGACAATTGAGCATTAGAGTTGCATGGCCGATGAATGATTGTTGTATTGTTGTGCTTTTGTGTGAACTGGGAGCTGTAAACTGAATTGCTCTTATGGGATAAATAAAGTTTTCTGAATCTGAATCTGAAAACATAAGTCTTCTATTGAAGGGGCATTTTGTTATAAATTAAATTGCAGCCTCTCAACAAAACAAAAAGGTTTGAGCCTGATATCCTGCTTGGACTGTTTGACAAGCCTTTTAATACACAGACACCGGTCAAGTCAATAGTATATGCTGATGCTGTTTGTTTACATGCAGAAACCTCTTGGGCTGAAAAATTAAGCCAACGTGAAAGTGATAAAATCTGCAGTTCCTTTAATGGCCACTTGAGACCGTCTCTAATCTGAGTCAATGCCCGTAGGCCCCTGTGTTAAAATGCCCAGTTTTTATGGCATAAATAAACACGTTCAGGGTTCAAAACTGTAGTCAGAGAGACAAATTAATAGCGTCGGCTCTATCTGCTATTTATTATACAATCAGTGTTTGTTTACATCAGTACATTCCATATTAATCAGTTCAGTTTTGCTAACCGGGCAAATTATTTCGAAAGGCACAGTCTGAGATATGCGTTTATCAATGACAAATGAAGTGTTTCTGTGTAAAAGTAATATACAGTATTTATAGCTTTTCATAGGGCAAACACATACGCATGCAGCATGAAAAGCAGAGCCCTATAAATCAATTCCAACTGAGCCGTCTCGATCGCTGTGTTGTTTTGGGCAAAAAAGCGACAGCATTTTAATTAATCACTCACATAGCGATGCTGCAGTGTAAATACTCCAGATAACAGGAACTCAAAGGGGGGAGGGGGGAGGGGGGAAGAGCACCCTGGCACATAAACAGAGTACAATTATGGCCCTTAGCAAGAGCACTTGATTAAGCTGTTTTAGTACCCTTTACTCACTGGGTACTAAACATCTGACTCATAATGCATCAGCTATATCAGAAGATTGCTCTCGCTATGATCTTGCATGAATATTCACAGAAGTAATTAAAAGGATGGAACGATGAAGTGGATCGGGACAAGAATCAGTGACACAAACAGCTCAGCTACTTGATGACAAATACGAGGGCAGTGACTCGAAAATATTAGAATTATTGTGCTACTTGTGCGGGGGTATTTGATCTCTCGAGGTGAGGTCTTGTAATCTTTCACTTTAATATATTGAGACTGTCCTCCCCAAGAAAAAAAATGCAGTGGTTGTTTGAGCAAGCTTAAAAAAACATATTTATATACAAGTGGCAAAGTTCTCCTGCAGCTGTAAGAATTATGACTCTTGTCTCCTGGGAGTAAATGAGGATATTTTGACATTTTTATTGCACCACAAAGTCCACAGAAGTAGAAGTTTGGGGGGGGTTAGGTCAATAAAACACTGCTCTTCATTGTCATTTCTGACAGTCAACATTGGTTTCTTTTTGCCATGGACTCGACTATTTCCTAAGTAGACCAAGAATGTAAGCAAGTCAACTAAAGTGATGTCAAAAAGCTGCAAACAGGTTCTGTAACAGTGATTGGTGCCAATTTCAGCATCATATCAGGAAACATTTATATTTATTTTTTCTTAAAGGGCAGAAAAAAAACCAAAAAACACTTTGTGTCATTTAATTTGGAGGACTTAAACATATCCTTAATATACACTCGTACCTTCAGGGCACTACTCATTAGTGCCGTGACAAAGGAGTGCTTTCTGCTTAGCAACATGTTCTGAACGCCAGTATCCACAGCTGCCATGTGAACGTATTGATAAGACTTTGGCTTTAACCATTAGGAACAAAAACAACATTATCAGCAACACGGCCTTTCAGTGGTTTCTGTTCGTCTCTGGCCACAGTTCCTGTCCCTGCTGCTGACCCTTTTGGCCTTGTTGGCCTTTTGGGGTCCAAATCTGCTCCTTGCTTCCTGACAGATGGCTTAGTGTACCGGCCATTTCACAGTCTGTGGGTGGCACCAGCTGTACGTACGGACCGGGCACATGCAGAATACCCACAACACATTCACATTCACGCTATATTTAGTTGCAAATAATGTGAAGTCTTGCATTACACCAATATATGAGAACCAATTTCAGCAGGCGGGGTACTTGACAAAGGCCACGCTGGTACTGTTCCATGTGAACAGTTCAAATAATGTTGCAGTAATCTGACAAAACAAGGTGGTAAAAAAACACAAAGCAACCAAATTATGCAGTGACATTTCTCTTTAATAATAGATGTGGCTTTGTGTGCATCAAGCAAAGTTTAATCCGTGACGTATTTGCTAAACAAGACCAAACAAAAGGTGTGTTTGTGTGAGACACCAATTCAAAACACTCTTCAGGAATAATCCACCTTGCATGAACAAACAGTTGGAGATAATCAACCCCTTATTGAGAACTAATGAAAACTCCGCCCAGGATGCCCACAAGTATATTAATAGTTAGTGGGACAACAGTGGCGATGGAGTCTAGAGGTTAACAGCTATTGGCCAGTTGTACTCCTGGGATGCACAATGACCAATTATTGTGATTAATAGAGGTCTAATTAAATAGTCTCCCTGCCAAAGATTGCCACTAATGTCTGCAGCGTGATAAAACAGTTTGAAGATACTGCTTATTCCTTCTCAAATTTTATTACTCCTGTGTCGTCCATATCTGTGAAGCTCGGTGTTGTGGGCGGATCGTCAGTGTCTCTCATACAACATTATCATTACTTGCATGCAGACCGATGGGAGCGCGTTTGTGTATTTCTTTGTGTGGATGGGGTTGTTTGTGCAGCGTTCCCTCATCTATTAGCAGGGCTGCCCTTCCCTGATGGCCACTGAAGCTCCATTAGTTCCCACAGTCCTGATTGATGTTGCACAACACTGTGTTGGAAGGCTAGGATTGTTATTCTGAAGCAGCGACATGCTTATTACAACACCTTTTCCACGGCAGCAAAGGGGAAATTGCCATGCTGATGTCGTGAAACTCAGATTTGCATTGATGGTGAGCTCAGCAAATGTCTAAAATTATTTGCTCCTCAGGAATTTGGTAACACATCTCTGAGTTAGAGTAATCTTTTTTAAACAAAAACAAAACAGAGCAGTTTAGATAATAAGGTTTTACTTCAATGAATTTGAAGAATAATTCTTTCTTGTGGAACCGCTCTGAACCCAGACTGACAGACTGTACAGGCTCCCCTGATTCCCATGATTCAGGGCTGCTAAGTGGTTTCATTTGAGCCGATGTGTCGGCTGAAATGCTGCAAACCTGCTTGATTGGACTGAATTAAGTGGCTGTTGTGGGAGCGATGCAGTCAAGGTCCAGTCAGCTTATGATTTCATTTATGAGCTATCTGAAACAACATAAAAGTCGATGAGTTTCTCTCTTTTTTTTTTTTCTTTCAAAAACTGGTAACTTGAAAGTCCCCTCGGTCAAACTTAATCAAATTTTCAACATTTAGCTGAACTCCGTTGCTCACTTGAAGCTGTCAGTATTAAAATGTAAAGCTGGGAAAAGCTTAAATTGGTTACTTTATGAGATCAGACATTCACATGGTTTTCCTGATAAAAAACACTTTTTTCCCGTGTGATCTCTCTTCTATTTCCCTGCAATTTTTTTTTTTTTTATAAGGCTCCTTGGTCCCATCTCTGTCACCAAAATTGCATGTCTTGAAAAGTGAACGTTTGAGTTACATTGCTGCTTTTCAATACAGCCTTTGAATTTTTTGTCTGCATTCATTAGTGGGAAGCGATGACACCACGAGCACCAGGGCCAGCTGCCAAGTCATCCATGCCGCGGGACAATGAAGGAGACGGCTCTGTAGCCTGCTGATGAGTACACAGTGTCTTTTGATTTTGCATTTGAAACAGAGATGTAAAGCTTGTAGCCCGCTGGACTGTCAAGAAGAAGCTGAGCTAAGTCATTCAAGTTGGATTTATTTTGTGCCAGCTCTGCTTTTGTTCCTTCTGCAGTGACTTCTCGTTGTCATCATCAAGGTCAAAAACGCATCAGGAATGAACCTGAAAACAGTTCACATTTCTCTCTCTATCTAAAGAGACTTTTTGCGAGCGACTGTTTGCCAAACGTGTAGGTTGTTATTGCTGATTAATTTGATGTTTGGGATTATTTTTCCATACAGAGATGGAGGAAATATAAAAGAAAGGAGTTGACACGCAGAAAAGGCTGAGTCAGATTCAAACTGACAGCCTTAACCAGCTGAGCTTCCCACACACAAACAATTCTGTTTTTATTGTTAAATTCATGCAGTTTGGCAGATGCTGTACATTTTTTTTTTTCCTCCCATTTTTATTTCTTTGCCAGCAGTACATGCGGAGCATTTCTTATGTACAATGGCAGGTGACAAACTGTGGTGATTGCTTTGCTGCATATTGAACGTACCATTTTAGTATTCCGACGCCGCACATTATTATATCCGTTTCCACACATTAACCTTTCCCGCGTTCTTCCCTCACCGTTGTGCTCATGTGTGCCAGGACTGTGATTAATATGCCTTTGCCCTCGTGTGATAAAATCTTGCAAATCTTCCTTCCTGCCTACCTACAACTCCAGTCACCTTATTATTTTTTCGAAAGGTTGTTTGGTCACTGAGCCTAGATTATTCCGTTCCCTGCTTTACATCTAATGCAGCCGTGTGTCCCAGCCTCATTCAAATGTGTTTTTTTTTTCTTCTCCAGGAATGGAATATGGAAATGTGTTTTAGCTCATGTGTGGATGATGTTTCACTGTATTGTATAACCATTTCATCAACTCCCCGCTAGTGTAGCTTGTACAGATGTCCTTGGCTTGCCAGTTGTTTTCTCAGCTGGTCCTTTGTGGGCTAAATTGCTCTCTGTGACACGAGGAGGCACTGGACCAGAGACTACATGTGTTGGGGACTAAACAGTGAAAATAAGGGTGTCATGAACCTCATTTATTTTTCACAGTCCCTTTCTTTTGACAGCATCTGTATGATTTTACATAAATTCCCAGAGGATGTTGTCCTGGTTGTTTAGGTTTGGGAGTTGATGTGTGCAGGTCCTTAAAGCATATATTTTTTTTATTTTTGCACTGCAAACAAATCCTCTGACAGGCAGAAGCCAACGTTGCCTCAGTTTGCCTCAGTTTCTCCCTCTTTTCCGACCTTCACTCATTTTCTGTGGAAGTGAGCTCCAAACCAATTTGTTCATATGAAGATAAAATTCTTTAGAAAAAAGGTCACAGCTGTACAATTTTATTTTAAGTAAAGGTGTAAAACAGAGACACTGTAGCCTTCAGCAGATTTTACTCAGACAGGATTAAACAGGGACTATTTTTAGCATTGAATTAATAAAAATTGTGCAACAGTGTTCCTGTTCCTAGTGATGCAGAAATATTTTGAACAAACGTGTGGCACTGATGTCCACCCACACAGGTCTTCTCAGTTTTGGCCAATTAAGTCAGTCAGAAGTTTGGTGTTTTGCAGTGAATTTTACTGACATTACCAAATAAAATGGTACAAATAATGATAATTAAAAATACTGGTGAAATAACTCCTAATCCTAATGCTGCATTCATGCAGTGTCGGTGGAGTGGGAAGAACAGGAAACCTCCCATGAATCCCATTTATGACTCCTCACACAGTATTTTAACAAAGTAACACCTCTGCTAACCTGTTGCTGCAACAATTTAAATACCATCAATTTGCACCTTTTTTACGGTGTTATGCATTGAGAACATTCTGTTTTAATCAGTACAATCATATACAACCATTAGTAACTGCCAGGAATAGAGCTTTCACAGCCATATGGCAAATTTTGACACCAAGATCCTTACAGGTTACTCAGAGGTGTTTTTTTTGTTTTTTTCAAACTCAGTTGCTTGTGATTGCAGTGTGACGAATGTGATGCATGACAACTGCAAAGAAACTAATTGCAGAATAAGGGAGATGCCAATCAACTGCAGTCTGTACACGGCCATGCAGTCCGAATAAGAGGTTTAATAGGTACCTTAATGTAAAAAGCCTTGTGTGGAGGCAGCATGGCTGTGTAAAGGCTTTTACATCCTAATGGTGAAACAGAGGGATGGCTAATATCAATAATCTTTGGGTCTTTTTGTAGGATTTGTTGATAATAAGGAAACATAGAATATCTGTAGCTAACTTTATTCATAAACATCTCATAAATATAACGGCACAGGTTTAAATTCAAGACCTAAAATGTTTTCAGTAAATACACTGCCTCCTCTTGGGCTTCAGTTTTTGCTTTAGTGTTTTTTTTTTTATTAATGCTATTATTATTCTCTCAAGTGTTGCTAAAAACCTGTGATTCAGCCTCATGTTGTGAGCAAGTTCTGCACACACTCTGCTCGGCTATCGTGTCAACATGTCATTACAGTAAACTTGAATACTCGACGCAACTCAGCTCTTATAAAATATTCATAGAAATTTATCAGCTTGATTTGTTTTTTTTTGTGCTCAACAAACATCTAACCTCTAAAATGAACGATTATTCGTTTTAAATTATGCACAAATAATAATTTATACATGACACCATTTATAATTCATTAATTGTGGTTTTTCTATAAAATGGGAAAAAAAAACTTTCTGGGCTACACTCATTACATCCCATTATCACAGTTTACTGATCTGGGTTACTAGAATACATCTAACTGTAAGGCTAAACATGCACTTAATGAGACCTGCTGGCAATTTTAAGGATAAACACCAAAAAATGGTATTTATGACGTTCACTGAGGTTCTGGAGAAACAAAACAAAACTTTTCTAAAACATTAGATGCTGGTTTTTTTTTTATTTATCACTTATGGTAATGTACTAAGACCAAAACACAAAAAAAAGTCCCTGAAGCAAAGAAACTATCAGCACTGTTTTGCATGAAAATCCTCACTGTACATGACTGCAGCTTCTCCCTCGAGTCGGCGACTATATTTTGACTCTGTAGCATTCTGCAAACACAAACAGCTCTGTGCATTAACTGGAGATAAAAGACAAGCTGGACCAAATGGACCCATTTAACTGCAGATTCTGTATCAATTAGCACATTAACAGGGATGAAAAGACATCCATCACAGCCCACAGCGTCTTTTCAAAACTGGCAGATCTGAGGTATGACAACAGGAAGAACAAGGAAAAGTGATTGCTGTTGTCAGTGGTGTTTCTCCAGAGAGATCATTTTGTTCGGCGGTGCAGACTTGAATAGTATCTGTTCTTAAGCTTCCCAACACATCAGCCATCTCACATTTTCTCAAAGCACGCCTCTGTTTTCAGAGCGAGGTTGAAACAGATGCAGCATGTTCACAATCCATCTTAACTGCTGCGCACTAATTCTTTGTCTTTGTGGATGTTCAGGGTTGCAAAGGAAAATCTCCAAGAAGCAAGAGGGGAAAAAAAAGTATGAAAAGACGGTTGTTGTTTATTACAGCGTACTTTCATGATTTGCTCATATTTTAAAGATCTTGGAGCACATTCAGTTTGCTTCAAACGTACCTGACAGGGCATGAAACACTGGCACCCTGATGGTTAGGTTAGTTTTTCTCTCTAAGTTAAAGCAAACCCCCAGATTCAGTCAAAAGAGAATATCAAGGAGCATGATGACACAAAGTGAAATCTAATTTTTTTTTGGCAAAGCAATAATTAGAGAAAATAATCTTTCATAAAAAATAAACAAAGATAAATTATTAATTGCAGTCCAAGTAGTTTTTCTGTTGTCCCCAAAAACCACAAACGTCTTCTTAAGAATAACACAGACAGAAGGGATGACAGAAGTTAAACAAAAATTGTTGTAATAAACTGGAATCAACCTTTCAGACAAAAAAAGAAGGGTACCACCTGTGGTACTTCTATCATTTCTCCTCAACGGGTGTAAATTATTTTCCCTCTTTTCTCAGGAGGGCACCTTGTACTTGTGTAGTGTGTGTATTCAGACTGGGGAGGCTCCCTGTATCTCCCTGTATGTGTGTACTCACTCAAAAGTGGGTAAATTTGCGTGTCTCTATCTGCCTATCTCAGTAGAGGCTATTAAAAGGTGCGCATGCTGTGCAGATGCCCTTTCCATCATGGCGGGATCTGCTCCTAATGTCACCTTTGTCACCGTGACTGACAGCATCGAGGGAAGAGAGTGGGAGGGTTAGTGCTCCCCAACACAGGACCACCTGTCAGAGCAGCAGGCTCACAAGCGATGATGTTTAAGATCAACTTGGGGGCAGTGGACTTCACTTCAAGGATGTACGCTTCATAAACTCAACGGAGGAGCATTCATTAGCTCCGTTAGGTCCAAACTTCAAAGGGTAACAGTGTCATTGACCTGTACAGAGCGATTTCTGCAGGAATCATCATTCACTTAATGTCCCGAGGTCGAACCTTTCCTCCGAGGTGCTTCTGAGTCAACTTTCCTTCTTAGCTCACGGCTCATATCTGCTTTTTTTTTTTTTTGTTTGGCATGATTTATTTTGCATTTGGTCAGTGTCCCAAATCCCTCATTGAAATCACTGTTTCTGCACATTTCATATGTGTCACATTACTGCACATGTGATGTCACTGTGTTGGGGTAATTCCAGAGGATAGGTGGTCCCCTGCTTCCATAGGATGCTCAGTGAAGCAGGAAATTGAAAAAGGTGGAACACCAGATTTATTGCCCATCACATTTTATTAAGCCTTGTTTGCACAGACAGAAAAGTGAGTGTGTTCATTTCACGCTTAAAGTTACAAGTGTCAGTTGTGCCCACTTTCTGCTCAACTACGAAGGGGTTGAGCCAAGACAGATCCGCTGTTTTTGTCATTGGCCTTTTAACAGATGGGGCGGATAACAGAACATAATCTCAGCATGCTCAGCTGCTGATGGAAAATGTGTTTGCACCTGAAGTCAGCAATCAACAGACGCATCAGAGGAATTTATGTTAATACACTGCAGAAAAGTCGCCCCGTCATCTGGATGAATCAGTGTCATTGTTAACAGGAATTAGGACTTTTTGTTCCCTAGATTAGCTGAGTCCTCAATGTTCTCTTCCTGGGTTTGGCTGTGAAAACATGCCTGAAACAGTTATGCAGGTTGCAGACAACATTATGCACAGGCTGGAAATAGCGAGCTGCCACAGTGGTCCTGAATCACCAAAGGACTTTTTAAGCAAATGACCAGTTAACTGTGCAGTGACCCTGGCAGTCTATGCAAGTGGCCTAAAAAAAAAAAAAAAACCCCAACGGTTAAACAAGAACACTGACACTCTCGCAGAGCAGTTGAGGAATATGCATGCACATTGTAAACTGCAGCGACGAGGAGAAGCCTGTGCAGCTCGATGCAAAAAGTGGGTCATGCAAGAACATCTTAAGGGACCGCTGTGAAATTCTAAAAACTCATTTGCTGGGAATTGAATTTCTAATGATACTAAATGAAAATGGAGCTGTGAAAGTGTTCCGCTTCTGCGTGAGCTCCACTTTCTACAACCCCACTGAGACACCCAGGCAACACGGGAGGGTAGTAAAGGCAGGGCTTATGGAAATGAATGGCACCATGTGAAAATCACATTTCATTGTGCCTTATTAAACTTTATGGCTGCTTGATGATGCCCAGGGCTGTCAGATATGATGCCAATAGTTTACAGTGTGGGGGGGGTGGAAGTTTTTTTTTTTTTTTAGTCTGTCATTATAATGTACAGTGAACATTTAACAGGGCAAGTTGACTGCAGTAACAGCCTGAGGGAAGTTGTTACAGAGGCTTTGGCTGTTAAACTGCAGCTCTGAAAATCCCAGCAGTTCTCCATTGCACAGTAGAGTGAGCAGCTTCACTGGGCCGGCAGGGCAACAGTTAACCGTTATTGATTAGGGGATCAGCGAGAACTTCTCCTGCCCAGTTATTCCCAGCCAGAAAAGATCACGGAAACCCACCTCTCATAATCTTTTCTGATCTCCAGTCTATCTCCGCCTCTAATGGATTAGTTCTGTTTGGTTCAGCTAATGATTTTTTTCTCTATCGATCATTTTCCAGATTTGGTTGGTCTGTAAAAGTTAAAAAAAAAAAAACAGTTTAAAAATAACAAACGAATAAAAAAGCACAGCACAGTTTCTCAGATATGGTGAGTTTTTTTCAAATGACATATTTAGTCTAAAAAACAGCCCCAAACCCTGAATATTTAATTCACAATAATATTAAACAGAAAAGGCACCAAATCATTACATTTGACAGCATGAAAACAGCAAACCTTTGGCTTTTTATCTAATATATTTGCTCATTTTGTAGCATATAATTGACTTTCTGCCCACTGATCTAACAGCAATTTGGACAAGATTTCCATAACTGCCTCCTTTTCTTCCTCAGGCAGTCTGAAGACACTGTCCCAGTGTCTGAGGTCTGCCTGCAGGTGCTAATAATGATCACCTGGCAGTGTAAGTGTATTGATTATTGACTTTTGGCTGTATCCATTACCTTGTCTAGACTTTTGTCTGGGCTTTGGTCCTCTTGTCCCCTGTTGCTCTTTTCCTCTTTATATATATATTTTTTTCTTGTGTGTCCTGCACACAAGAGTCAGCACCTCACACTCAGTTACACGAGCATGTGAAAATGCTCTTGACTGTCTAAAATAAATAAATAAATAAATAAAAAATATCAAGGCAAAGTGGATTATCTCTGACTCATTCCAGCATTCGTGAACACTTGAAGAATTTTCTAATTTTTTTGATTATCTTTGAATTGACAGTCATGCAAAGTAATCCCAATTTATGCTAATGCGCCGCTCCCCTTCCTCCTCTCCCACACTGAAGCTGGAGATATTGGCATCTGGCGGTTTTGACGTCTGTTTTGGGGGGTAAGTGAAGGTCTGAAAAATGGACTGGGGGGGTGAGGGGAAGGACCGGTGTGATCTGTTGCAAAGTTGAGTACGTAAACGCCGTGCCATGGATGCCGCTCATTGGCCTAGTGGTGGAGAGGCTAATTAACAGCAAAAGCCCGCTGGTTTGGTTGCCAACACCAACAGAAGGGAATGTTGCAGATGCCAGCTGGTATCTGGAGGGTGGCTGCTTTTAGATTAATTTAGAGCACATAGAAGAGGAAAAGCTGAAAGTGGAAAGATTTGCAACCACAAAACTGCCCATATCAAGAAACATTTATCTTAAAAAAAAAAAAAAAAACAACTCAAAATTGAACTACTTGACTTCTCTTTACTTTTTGTACGTAGGTAAAAAAAAAAACTAAAATTATCCTGCAGCTATTATGGATATTTTTCTATCCATCAGCAGAGGATAAAACTTTTTGGACGTATAAGTGGAAACAGCATTTAAGCCTTAAGTCTTCAGCAGGATGTTTTTCATGGCAGCGGCTGACAGACATCTTAGAGCCGGCACTGCTGAGAGATGTAATGGTGCAGCCACAAGAATCAGGACAGGATGTTTCTCGATGCACTGCAACACTCCAAGCTCTGGCTGGATGACGTGCTGCGAGTTGTTTTTGGGTCATCCATTTTCAACATGTCAGCTGGGTCATATTACAGCTGAACAGCACACGCTAATGTTTCCGAATATACTAAAGGCAAGAAAATTGCGCTGCAGTAACAGAATGTAGATTCATATTTTATCAACTGGACAGTTTGATCAGATATTTGCAAACCTGGTGCATCGCACTGGACAAACTCATTTGTCTTAAATTGATGAATTGTGAGAGCAAGTTTTGATTATGCAGATTTAGAGAAGCTGATTCGTCCCTCAGCTGGCCATGCTGTATAAAACACATAGTGGTTGACTTTCCTGCTCTTAACAGGAACTACGGACTTGACATTCATCAGATGAACCAAAGTGTCTTTATCTTGCAATTTTCTGATGTGCTGCTGACTGGAGGAAGCCGCAGCCCTGTGTAACCCAGTACATCCAACACTGGAAGGGACCCAGTTATTATGCTGTGCTGAAAGTTCCTCATTACAGATGGAAATTGCTGGATCTTCCTCCATCCAGCCTGTGGTTCACTCAGTTAGGTCTATGAAAGGTTTTTCTATACAGAATGGTAAACTGTTACTACACGTACCATGTTAAAGGGGGGAAATACGATATGTTGATTTTATCACAACGCCATCATGTTAAATGTTGCATGCCCTATATGCATTTAAGGCAGATATATTTTGCTAAACACTTAACCCTGAGCTGTTATGGGTGAAAGTTGCAACCATCATGTGAGTGTTTTCACCAGCTTGACTCATCCTGGTGTATTGATGGCAGGAGTTGTATGTTTTACCAGGAGAACTTCCATTAATGCTTTTTTTTCATCAACTGTGATGTGAAAGCATCAGATTTCCACACAGTCAGAGGAAACTAAAGTGTGCATTGTGCTCACAAGTTATGAGATTACAGCTCTCCATGGAGCGTCGCTCCCGCTGGGCTGCTAACAGCACTGTCAGCCAAAGAGCCAGCGCCAGTGAACGGCAGAGGAGCACGTTTTATCACCGACTGGTTCAAAAATGGTAAAGTGAGCTCCACTGACAGTGTGAGCAGCCAACACACTGCAATCACACTACCCTGCGTCGCACTGACCGCTGTAACACTGTAACCCTGTCCTCCATTTTGATCATTGTCCTTTACTGCCAGTTTTGTAGTTTGTGGTCATTTTGAGAATTGTCGTGTATGATGAAGCATTAGCGCTGATGACACATGACCCAACTTTGAACTTCACAGCAACAAGTACCTCACCTAGTCATTTTAATCACCATGCGCAGCAATGTACAGACTGTTAAAATCACAGATGGGACTAGGTGACTGCTAGCAAAGTGAGCCCCCCTGCTGTTCAACTGTCTGTGATGCTGTTTGAGTTGGAAGTGAGGAAAACATTTTTAAGGGACCACCCACACAGATTCTTTACCAATTACCAAAGTAGAGTTGGCCCTGGAGTACAGAACAAATGCAGAAAAACAAATCCACCGGGGTATAAAAGTAGAACTTGAGTAAGTCAAACTACGAGGTTAATTAAAAAGTGAAGTTTTCCTCTAGTGCTTGATTTGCATTTTAGTCAAACACTCGGTTCCTATCAGCTCAGTTTACTGCAGCAGATATGAGACTTTGTATTTGCAGGTGAGGCTATTTTAACATCGTGGAAAGAGACTGGAGATAAAAATGAAAGAATATATTTGAAATATCATGGCACAATTATATTCCAATGTTAATTAATGTGCAAAATAATGTGAAAAATAAAAGCACTGATTCAATACATCCGTCTCACTGAAATGTCCCCATCTATAGAACTGAGAAATTTGATTATCATGCGACTAATGTGTGTCTGTCATGTTAAAACAAAACTGATGAAACAGGCAGCTGTTAGCATTAACAGTTTTGTGTTCAGCTCTAATCTTTTCTTTAAAAGGGTTCTGCGGTGCTACTAAACATAATATAGAAAAACAGTACATGGATGTATAAATGGGACTTTTCAGGAAAGCATAAAAATCTTCTGGAATTATTATATCACAGCCGGTTTAAACTATTTAAACTGTTACTACAAAGAAAACTCTGTAGTAACACCTTTTTCAAAGGCATTTTGACACATTTGTCCTATTTAAAGTAACATTAAAATACACAGACTTTTGTTCAAAATAATAAAAAATTGAAACTGTCACTACAGGATAATTCTGTATCTTACTATTTGCTTTTAAAATAAATTCTGCAGTGGTAATTTGTGCTGAAGATCCTTTTTTTTATGTTTCCTTGGAATAATTCACAAAATGCAGCATGTGCTTGCTTTGAGATGTCAATCAAAATGTTTTCCCCCGTGAATGTAAGATGAGTAAACAACCCTTGACAGAGTATTTGAAAACTCAGTAAAGCGAGCAAATGTCTTATACCGTTCACACAGGCATACTTATTTATTCAGCCTGAATGTTGCCTGTGGTGGATGTCGCTCGCTCATAAGATCACAAAAACATTTCATTTTAATATCATGCAGTGTTTAACATATTATTAGGATCTGCTGCATGATACAGAGGGTTTGCTCAGTTTAAAGTGCTTATTTTTGTGCCTCCTGTTTAAGGAAAGGTTGCTTGACGGAGTGTTTCAGTTGCTCTCAGAGGTGTGCAAGTCAGTGGTGACTGGAAGGGCCTCAATACACATGTCGATTCAGTTTGAGTTTGGGCAATTTTGTCTCCTTTTCTTTTGTTAATAGGCCTGGCAGGGTCGGACCTGGCCTCATTTAGCCTCTCTCCTTTCATTGTGCCCATATACACAACATGGAGTAGATTCTGTATTGATGACTGTTAGCCTATTCTAATCACACACATTACGACTCTCACAATATCCGACTTTCACTCCATGATTACTGCATCCTGAAACTTAAGAGTTCAGGGTGACGATATTATTGTTATTATCGCATAAGGATATTTGAAAAGAAAAGAAAGCAGTTAATCTAATTTATCTTTAACTTGTTAAGTTTGTTGTGTATCTTTATTGATAATTGATTGTCACTCAAAATATGACTGAAGGGAGCTGGACAGATTGTTGGTAACTATAACTGTGTGCAGACGCTTAAAACAGAGCAGTTACATTTAATGATGTTTTATTTTATAATAACCATCATTAAGGTGCATTACTGCCACCTATTGTGACAGAGTGATAATAAACATTAACAGAATAGCTTAAGAGGCACTGCGTTATTATATAATATTATGTGCATCATAACACACATAAATACTTCATTTCCTAAATAATATATATATCTAAACTTTTTATAATATAAATTATTGTTGACACCGATAATATGCATATTATTCCCATGCATTATATATAACAGTTCAGTTAACCATGCAGAGCATAGGGGTGAAGGTTTTAGCAGCATAGGCTACTGCTTTGCTAAAAGCTGCATTTTCAAGGTATTTGATTTGATTTGATCACCAGATATAAAAAGCCAACTGGTCAAAGTTGGCAGTGCATCTTTTTTTTTTTTTTGCTTATTTGCTGCTGAATCTCTGCGTTATGCTTCTTACTCTGCATTATTTGTGCTCAAGATTGGAACTAGAAATAATGCTGGAGGCTGGTTATAAATTAACCTCTTAGTAGCGTGTGTGTGTGTGTTTTCATGTATCAGAGGGAGCTCACATCAGAGAGAGCGTGCTGCAGGGAGAACTTAATTGGTGTCGTCTCGGGCCGGGTCCGGCCCAGGTTGAAATATTCCAGGCTTTGTCAGGCAACGACCAGGCGAGGGCTGCAAATTTTGGCCCGTGCAGGGCTCTAATTTCTGTAGTGCAAATTATTATGTTTAGTGGGGGAAGATGACAGCATGAGCCAAAACTAGTCACACAGGTGAACAGCAAACAACTCTGCAGATTCATTAGCAGTCCAGCTGAGTAAGACTGTGGTTCTCCTGTCTCGCCACCCCATAGCTTGTCTGAGAGGAGAGCTATGCCTGATATGATGCCAGCAGAGCACTATGCTCTCCCTCCTGGCACTACAGAGATAATGATTGCCTCTGATGATATTTATAGTAAAACATCACTTTCGCAGGATTGTTCAGTTTTCACCCTATTTCAAAGGTATTTTGTGCAGCTTGTCAACCGGCATTATCATTCTTTTTCCAACTCTGGGCTCCTCATCCAGATAATGGTGACAACTCTGCCCACAGAGAAAGGGCACAACTCTCAGGTGGTCCGCTATCGATCAGCTGAAGGCAGCACATATTCCATCTTTGTCTGCTGAAGGAGACATTTGTATCAGCATGTAAAGGGACCTATGGGTGCTCTGGCAACAAATACAGTGTTTTACCAGACAAAGACATAGCACCTCTAGCTTTAAAAAACATCCCATTATCATGAACATAATGGTTACTGTATTTAAATCCATTTACATTTTTATCAAACTCATAAACATTTATCTCCTCAAAGTGGAATTACTGTATCGAGTGAGTTAAATAATTAAAAAAAAAGCATTTTAATATCCGTGTGGCCAAATTCAGATTATGTTTAATAACAGAACAAAGGAAATACCTTTCTGTGCGATCTTATCAATAGTATGTGCATGAGCAGATATTTTAAATATTTGAAAACAAGGAGATCTGACCCAAAGTAATATTAAATAAAAATGGGATGTAATAAAAGTAGATTTAATTCTGCCCTGGGCTGCTGTTAGCTTAATAAAAGCCTTTAAACACTTAATTGGGCCCGGTAACCTTCTGTTGCAATTATGTATAACACTCAAATAATTTTTACAACAGCTTTTACATTTACAGTCATAATGCCCATTTTACATTCATAATCATGTACCTGTTATGTTTGGACATGAAATTGCATTTAAATTTAGGAAATAATGTCATACTTTAATGATGATAAAAATAATTTGTGATGGATCAGAGCGGGGGAAGAAATGAGGTTGTCTTTGTGTCAGACAGTTGATGGAAATATGAGAGTTTTATGATGTACAAACATGGGATTTTGCAGCTTGTTTGCTTATTATTAAGTGGGGACCCTTGATTTATTCATCCAGCCCCCAAGATCCGCAGCATTATATGCTGGTTGGAGTGTGACCGTTTACATGGTCCTGTGCAGATGTAGTCATCGTTGAAGCTGCCCGGGGCATGCCTGTGTTTACCGTCCCACTGATATTCATCGTTAATCAGCCAGGCCACAGATGGATTAGCATGCTACATGTAGAGCTTTGTCAGACATTAACATGCTCTCCGTCGCTGGCGGAGAGGATATGTGAGAGAGAGAAGATAAGGTCAGTAGTTAAATATTATCACTACCCACAGGAGGGAGATGTGGATTTGGTGGTGGAAGGCAGGGAGGCGGCCGCCATGCTAAACGGCTCCATAAACACAAGTCAATAAGGAGCAGCCAGGGGTCCCTCAGAGCTGCGTCGGTTTCCTTCAGGCATCACTCTCACAAAAACTAGGACCAAGGTAAGAACACATGACGATAAGCATCTCACCTGCTTATCTCTATCCGCGCCAAATTATACCAGACAGCTGGGGCTATAATGTGCAATTCAATTGTGCTGCAGGGGAACTTACTGTATGTTCCTGAACACTTTGGGGGAAAAAAAGAGTCAGAGGGATTACTGTTGAGATTTTTCCTCTTTTTGACCTCTAAATTGGATTTGAATCAGACAGTCACAAGTAAAGTGTTGGTATGTGGGCAGCAAAGCCCATGGGTTATGCCTTCAAACATCAGTGTTCGGAGATGTTTCCATGTTTGCTTTTCGTCCATTCCATCTCCTCCGAAAGCCACGTTCACACTTCCCTCACAGAGCAAAGCTCATAGTCTGTTTGTAAAGTCGACATCACGTTCGGCAGATCCCTCTAATAAGCACAGGTCAAATAGCCTCCATAAATCATAAAACACAGCACTTTTCCTCTGGTTTCACTGCAGCTCTGCTGTAATGGAACAAGGAGCCAAGATAAATTGTTATTACTGCTCCTATAGCAGGAACCTCTGGTGGAAAAAAAAAAAAAATCAATTGTATAATCACTCGTAGAGGAGAGGGGGAAAGGGCGACATTGAAGTGTTCCTCCATTTCAGGTTATTCCTCTCATGGAGGCTTAGCGCTGCTCACAACCTGGGTAAGGGGCAAAACAGAGCGAAACACTGAGAAAGATGATTCATACTCAACAACTCTCATCCAACTCAAGCACCCAGCAGGAAAAAAAAAAAGAAAAAAGAAAAAAAAAAAGCAGGTATGCAACTCTTTTGGCTGGCATTTACACTTCATTTGTTTTCGCAGGAAGTAATTTTCATTAGCAAAACCAATTTCCCCCCCAAGTCCTCAACCTGAATAATAAACACAAACTCTTGCAGGGAGAAGGCAAAAAAAAAAAAAAAAACAACATTTGAGTTCGAACTCTTCTTAGCAGTGTTCTCGAAATATTTTGGGATGCTGTCTTTGTTTGGGCTCCAGGTAAGAGGTGTCATAGTTTGCGGAGCGTGTCGTAATCACTTGCCTTAGGAGAATCCTGCTAGAGAGCTAATCATTACCACCCTGCCAGCTCGAAGAAGGAGGGGTAAGGGGGGGGGGCACACTTCTCCAGCTCAACTTTGGGCTGTTTTTCCGTCTCTGTGTGACTGCTGCCTGTCAAACGAGCCACCACCGGTTGAAACGGCAAGTTTACATCAAAGCTGCTCACAACACAAGTTCATTTTGAAGCCGCAATGAAATATTCAATGGTGTCTTTCTTTAATCAGAGCAGAGCAGCATTATTCTCTGTGAAAAAAAAAAAAAGTTTGTTTCCCTGAAAACAAGCTGCCTTTCAGAGCTTTGTGCTGCAGTATCACTGTTTTCATTCCGGCTCTTGTGATTCAAGCGTGCTTGAATAAGTGAAATGTTGCATAGTATATCTGTAAAAAAAAATAACAGCTTTTGTTTGCTTCAAACCCGGTTTTTATTTTATGCTTAAATATAAAAGCAGTTAAAGGAGAATGATTGTTTGTTATGCACTTAAGTTTTCCCTAAGCCGTTATTTGCCTTTATTTGGTCCTTGTGGTTATCTAGGCCTCATATTTTCAGTAACTGTTGTGGTTCAAGAGTTGTTAATGACTCTCTTTGGTTCTTTGTTTTGCTGCTTCTGCTCGGACTGAATTATCTCAACAGCAACAGAGTAGATCGCCATTGAATGTTGTATCCTTGGAGGAGGGGTCTCTCTGGCTCAGGTGACTTTTTTTACCAGGTTGTCAATTGTGGTTTAGTGTGAAAAGTCCTATTGGATTGCCATTATCCTTGGTGCAGACACCCATGTTCCCCAAAAATCGTAAAAACCTTAGCGATCTTTAAATTATCTTGGCATTTTAAGTGTGCCAAGTACTCATTTAAAAAACTATAGTTGTGTTTTCTTGCCGTGGGCCTTTCTTTGTTAAATCAATGAAAAGTTTTTGTTTATATTTTAGTATGTTGTCATACTTTATGATAAAATAATATGTCCATGTATGTGATTATGTTTGACTGAGATACTTTGGATTGCTTATATATATTTTTTTCAGGTCCAAACAAAGTTTGTTATCATGAATTTGTTGTAAATCACTCTGCACGGCTTGATTTGCAGTCACATATGTATAGATCATAGCATGCTAATGTCCCCGCCTGGCTCCGAGGAGCATATCAGCCACAGTGTTGCTGTACTATTGCTCCAGAGGGATGAAAATATATTCTGTGATTTATATCTATCTCTGCTGTCATACCAGCAGCTCTCTATCTGTTTGCTGTGCTTAAGAAAGTCTGGCTGTTGTGCAGAATACAGATGCTGCAGAAAAGCATGCTGCTGCTTAGTTTCCTGGCAAAGAAGGAAGTGACCTAAAAGTAGGCCAGCATGTTGATTACTTCTGATCAAATCCTGATAGCTCATCTTTAGCATTCACAGCAGCACTTTGTCCACCCCCTGGAGCAACTAGATCAAATTCTCAATTAGGCTTGTTGTAAGTGCGCCATTGACCTTGAGAAGGGCTTCTTTTTTTTTTTTTTTAAATGTGGTTCCTGGTTTGAATGTTAAGCCTCTCAAGTCACTTGAGGATAAATAGTTTGTGAGGCACAAACACAAACTGAAGCAAAACAGAGGCGTAAGACCATGGATATTATTGATACTGTTGATATTAAGCATGCAACAGTCGAACAGCCGCTCCTTACTCTTACATGTCTCTCGTTGTAATAAATAATACTGCTAATCTGGTTGAAGCTACGTCGAGTTACTCTCAATAGCCCAATCTCAGTTTGTTTACAACAAATGAATTAAAGCAGACACACACAAGCACAAAATTGATTCATGGCTTCTAATTGGCCTTTAATGGAAGCACAGTGTGTTAATAAAAATCAACCGCTCGTATCTTTTTAGGAGTGTTGAACCTTGGGAGGAAGTGATTAAATTGGTTATTAAACAGGTAAGATGCTCAAACACTGGGGTGATTAATTCCCCAGGGAGCACCTTTCACTGAGGCATCCTCTAAGAAGATGAACATAATTGTACCAATTTCCACCCCGTGCTCTCCTCTCTCCACCCTAATTCACTGTCAGTCCCCGGCGCAGACCAAGTGGACTAAAACAAAATTAGTGACAGATGCACTGTAGCTCTGGTGAGGGGAAAGAATTAAAAAAAAAAACAAAAAAAAAACTGAAGGCGCAGAAGATAGAATACTTAGAAACGAATTAAACTCGAGCAATTATCCAGTGTGGTGGAATGGTAATTACACCAAAAAGATCAAGGGATTTATTAAAGAAAACAAAATGTTGACTGAAGTTGTTGACGTCTCAGCGCATCAGTCGCACCCTGCTTACCAGCATCAACGCACGCCCAACACAATGTTTAGGATTCCTGTCAAGCAGGATAATTCACACAAAAAGAAAAAAAAAACACTGGCTTTTAATTTTAGTTTCGTCAGTTTGACAAAGAAATTTGTCCGGTATCTTATTTTGGGCTTGAAAAGAAGAACAAAAAATAATTTATAATTTGAATACTATCAAACACTTTCCAAGACAGTTCAATTATGATAAGCAAAATGGCTCTTTACCTTTCTACAAGGTATTTAAATTATGATGAGAAATGGCTATCTTCCTATCTACTACTGAGGGCAACATTATTGTTAGAATTATGGTAAGATTAATGACTAACATATCTACATAAGCACAAGAGAGCAACATTAGATTAAGCTAATAAAATTGGTATCTATAAGGCTACTGTGCTAAGTAGTTAATTATGCTAAGCTAAATACGCTAGATAGTAGACATAAACTAAGATAAATGTCTATTAACTGTTCAGTACAAAAAGTATGTTAAGCTAAGCTAAGCTATCATTTATAACATAGAGACTTTATCCTAACCTCAGGGGTTACCTGTCATTAAACTAGATGTTAGTTTAAAAGTTTAAATATTTCTTTCAAAAAAGTATGAAAGCATTCATCAATGTGACCCTCTACAAGTTGTTGACATCAGTTCATCTTGGCAAAAGACATTTTTTAAAACTTTTGCCTCCCACCAAAACACTTGTCTCCTATCTTTTTGCTTTGCCAGGGTCAGAAGTGTGGGACTGATGTTGGGACTCCAAATGTTTGGCTTTATTTTCACTGCAACAGATTCCTTCATAATCGAGCAAACATATTTTCCTTCAGAAGTATTTAATTACTTAACATTTCTGAAATTTTCCGCGCTCATTCGCCATCTCCCCTCTTTTTGGATCATCCATGTTTATTGAACTGAGGTAAAAGTTTCCATTGAGTGGCAGGTGCAGGGTCAGGCAGCCTCGTTGTTCAAAGAAGCAGCGAGTTTCTTCAGTTTTTCAGTGCAATGACGAGGTTTGCTTGTAGTTTTTCAAATAACAGCAAAGCAAAATGTTTAAACCGGGATGTTCAAATGCTCAAGTCATGTTTTTAAGTTATGATTAAAAATGCACCATCCAAAAAACCAACAGCAGGCCTGTGATGTCAGCCCTGATTTTTTTTTTCTTCCTTTGCAACACCTGTAGTTTCTACTCAAGGCAAGGACGCTTTAATTACACTTGTCCTACAGTTCAGTGCAGCCGAACGAAGCGAAGGCTGAGGGAGTCCTCGTGTCACGCTGATTTAATAAAGAAGACGACAGAAGACATTCAAGGTGTTGTCTGACACTGGCTATTGTTTCTCTTTTGCGCGTCGTATGAAATGCGTGTGCTTTGCCCGGCTTTTGTTTATCACATCACCTCGAATATGCGCATAAATTGTCCCCTATGTGACTCCCACACGCTCTGCCAGCAACGGCGAAAACTGCTGCATAGACAGACATTTTAAGGGCGTGATTACGTTTTATGGCAAAAATAGAAAGAAGTGACGAGCAATAATACAAAAACCAAAAATGAGGTTGGAAATACACAAGTGTATGAGACTTTATAATACTGACACTGTAAATTTGCAATCGTTCAGCTGTGCACTGTATCCTGTGGGCAACACATTATAAGCCACAGTAATAATTTCTACGGCAAATGGCATTTTATTCATGTCATAAATAAAACAAAAGACTTGTCATTAAAGCAAAGTTTTCATCAGAAATGATCCAATCTAACGTTTCTTTTCTTTAAGGCATATTTCAAAAGAGCTATATTCAGCACCATATCAGGCCTTTGATTGCCACAGGATATAGTCTCAGATAATGTATTCGACGTTTGAAAAGGAACATTTTCAAACACTTTGATTTTGTGGAATCAAAAAAAAAAACTTGATAAGTTGAAGAAGCTTTCAGAGAGCTGCACGTTGAAACACCTTTCACAAACCTGCAGTCTACACAGCTAAACCCCCCCCCCCCGAAATGACTGAATTGAAAAACTAATAACTGCTGGCTGAGTAGATGGGAAATTATACAAGAAGAAATTCAGACTTTCCTGAAAAACTGAAACCTTGTCTGCAGCACCTCAAGAATCACTTATAAAGTCTTCAGAATTTTGGGCCTCGCTCGGTTAAAAAAAAAAAAAAAGGAATGAGGGGAAAATATATGACTGATGTTCCTGCCTTCCACTCGTCATGGTCTCGTCTGTTTTTTCTCATCGTGCTCAGAGTGGGGAGACTTTGAAAAAAAAAAAAAAGCCTGCACAGTGTGTCAGGAGGAAGACACATTTTCCGAGATAGCTGTTTCATCAAAAGAAGCTTAGGTGTGTAATGATGGTGGTATCAATCGCCTCGTGACATAAACCATAAGCGGCGTTGCTTTGGCAGCTGTAACAGCTCAGTGCCTAGTCAAACATTTTCAGAAGTGGCTCTGCTCAAGTCCAGAGTTTCATCGCCTTTTCCATCACTTGTCTTCCTCAAGAGAAAATGCTCCGAATCCTAATTAAATCAGGTACATCCCCCCGCTTGTTTTCCATGTTCTGCGGGTTTTTAAGGTGGTTTTTAGCTCCACCATTTTGTTCCCAGAGGACTTTTATAATGGCACACTGGAATCACATAATTGCCTCGAAGCAATCAGCATATTTCTAAGGTATGTTCAACAAAGCAAAACAGAATAGATGTCTTCTTTAGTGTTAATAGAGTGACTCTGCGTTTCGCTGCAGCCCAGTTTTTGGAAGATTGATGATGGGGGCCAAACCCTCCTTAAGGCTCATTCATTACCGTGGGCTCATCTCTCTACAACCAAACACACCACCATGAATCACTGTTCTGTCATGCCATGTAGCCGCGCAGACATCTCCGGATCAGTTTACTGTTCGTAATTTCCTATTCATAAAGGTTCAGAAGGAGATAATTGTGGGGACTGGTGATTTGTAAGGGGCTGTTGGGGATATTAAAAAAAAAAAAAGCAAAAAAAAAGCGCCATGTGTTCCATATGCCCTTACTGCCAAGAGGAGTCTCTGTTATTACTCTGCAGAATAAGCACAGCCTGTTGTAGGAGAGACAGTCCATCGTCTGCTGCTGATGGGATGAACAATTACAACACTTTGAATCATGATACAACAGAATTAAGTTTTGGGCCGCGAATCAGGCAGAGCATCGATCTGATAATATGCTGTATTTGTTTTTACTTATTTTATGTGTGTACAAATTTTTTCATTAGTTTCAGTCACTTGTTACAGTTTTATTGTTCTTGTCGAGCATTAAAGTTTAATCTAAAGTAGCATGGTTAAAATGTGATTTTTTTAAATACATTTGCTGTGTCATGACATATATCAGTAAGAAGAATATTCTTTTATAATGACAGTAATTTTAACCAGCCCCAGTGCAATAAACACACTGAGAAGGGATCTCTCTGCATAAAGGTACTCTCACTCTGTAAACTGACCTACAGTTTGCTGACAACCTTTTACCTTTACCGTCATAAATATCAGTGCAGGGTTTTGGTTTATTGTTCTGAAACCCCAACAGTCAGAAAAAAGTCCAAACAAAACAACTAAATCCTAACTCTTACACCCTCTTATTAACTTGTGTTGGTTACTTGGTCAGGGGTAGACGGTTGGTTCGGTTGTTAGGGTCACAGCCAATCAGAAACAGAGTAAGAACGGGTCTTCGCATAACATGGGTGGAAAAAAACTACCTGAAATCAGAAAATTGGACCGTTGAAACAATGGCGGGGCACCTTGTTGTACGCTGTATTATCGTGTTTCCACATTGTGACATTGCTATTATACTAAGATCTTCCTCCATTACTGCCCTGCAGTGCTGCGACACACCCTGAACCCTCAGACATATCCGGAGCTATTTTTCACACTTAATGTCTGTATTTCTTGCAGGTTTTTATAGTCTCTCTTGCTTCTAAATGGAATATAAAATTGAGCGGTTGTATCATTTTCAGGGCATTTCAGTCAGTTGCAAGAGCATAAAGCTTTTGCAGTGGATGTGTTTAAGCACAAAGTGAATACAATCAGGCTCGCAATTGTTTGGCTTAAATGCCAGTAACAAAGCTTAGCTTCAGCAATAACAGACGAAGATGTTATGTAATGAAATTTAATCAGCTCTGTTCTCTTTTTTTTTTGTGTGTGTGTTTCATCAGAAGTGAGGGGGCAACCATTTGCTTGTTTGTCACAACGGTGTAGAAGTGCTTTCAAAAAGATCTTCCACTCTTTGAAACATTGTGTTTCTGAAGTGATCGCAGGTTGTGAAATCAAATAGAAGGCCAAAGTATTGACCCAAAATGGCATCAAATTGCAACCTATATTGCAGCAAAAAAAAAAGTGCTCGCAAACTTCTGCTGAAAGCAAAGAGACGGCCGTGTGATATATGTCTGCACAGGGTTGTGATTGAATCAGGACTCTGGTCCAGTTTGCAACAATGATATTGTTACAGCTCAGTATTGGCCGGCTGCACCAGTTGGGAAAAAAGGGAGTGAGTCAGAGATGTGATCGAGGTATAATGGAGTTCTTCACAGGTCAGCGCAGAACTATTGACCTCTCAGCAGGTTCTCTCTGTCCACCACTCATCATCCACAACATCTACCACTCATCAGCAGTCCATCAGACCAGGGTTTCCGGGAAGAGCGGGGAATTGAGAAAATCACGCTTTTGTCCGGCTGCTGCGCTATTTCACCCAGTCCATCCTTCTTTCCCTCAGCGCTCGGCGTAAACTCCGGCCGGCGATGCTCTCACGCATCCATCAAAATAGCAAATGGTCGTCTAAAGAGGCGAGATGGCGAAACTGAACGACTGGCCGGCTTCCAAGCACATTAGTCCCTACAACGATTTTCTCTTCATCAGCAATTTCCCCTCATGTTTCATTTATTATTCTCCAGTTTTTCATCTGCATTTCATACTTAAAATATTAAAGAAAAAAACTAAATTAGAGCACGTCCTTTACAGATTGCATTGTTTTCTTCCTGCCTGCGTACTTTTACAGCGGCAGATTTGTATCCAGCGGAGATGGATGCTGTTTTACCCACTGTTGAGCACATAATGTAATTCCCTTTGATCCTATAGGAAGGCTGTTATGTTGTGCACACTCTGTGTTTTTGTCTGATACACAACACCTTTGTGCTGTTAGATCATTCTCGGTGCTTGTTCTGTGGAGAGTAACGCTCAAAAATGACTCTCAGGTGTGCTTGCAGATAGGAATATATGTTTTGAAAGTTTCTGAATCGGTGAAATTCAATGCATAGCTGAAGAGGAGCAGTGCAACCTCAGCATCTTCCCTCGGGGAATTTTGAAATGTGACTTTATCTGCAACTTAATTCTCACAGAGCAGCGGCAGACTATCAAAGATAATGTTTTTACACTGTGTATGTTAGGTTATAGGGTCGGTTGTAGTTTATGTTTTTCTTATTATCAATAAATCCCATAGAAAGACCAGAACCACCATGTTAGTTGTTGTTGTCAGTGTTTTTTTTAACTGACCCAACTTGTCTGTTTGAGTCAACCCAAATATCTGTAAAAGTGGGTCAGCCATGCCAGGAGATCTATGGAGATCTGTATAGATCTGTCTACAAACTGCAGCTTACCGCTTTGGTCCCGACTAAATCATCACCAATGTATATTCAAAACTGTTGTGTATTGCTGACGGATGAATCACAAGGTTCACATTTGTGCTTTTGAGTAAAACTAACAATTTTACTGGATTGGCAGTTGTGCAATACTTCGGTTTTTCACCTAATAACTGTAAAAATAATAAAATTGCAATCAGCCTCAGCTGTATAGTGCTAATGGTGCTAATGAGTGACTGTCAGTATGCTAAAAGACTTAACTAAGACGGTTAATATGATAAATATTGTTCCTGTTAGTCCTGGATAACGGTGGCGTCTTTGGCACTAATGAACGACCTAATGTGGCTCTGCAAGAAAAAGTTGTGAATTTGGATCAATTTATTGCTGGCTTTGTGTTTTTCTTGGATTTTGTTGACCATATTTATCCTTTAATGAGCCTTTTCTACTTCTGCAAAACCAAAAAAAAGTGTTGTTAGGGTTTTTGTGCAGGAATTGGAAGCGTAAAAGTCACTGAGCATAGAACTGTGCATTTAAACCAACTATTTCTATTTCCACTTATTGCAGCATGCCAGACATGATGGTGCAAACTCTCACCTGGCTGCTTTGAAACAGCTAAATCCCCTCTTTGCTCTCTTTATCTTGCATCTGTACCTAATCTAGGTGTTTCTGTCAGATGAAAAACACTGTTCTCGCATTATTCACACTCATTTTTCACAAAAAAAACTGCGGTGTTTCAAACAGTTTCTTGATTTACACAAAAAATGTGTCTTCCCTGTCCCGAGCTAACATGTACTTGAGCTCACAAAAAAGGTTAATTGGCTGCGCTGTGGCTGATGTTTGACAAAAAAAAAAAAACAGCCATTTAAAAGACAAATACAAGGTGGATTGTTTGGGGAACGAACCGGGGGGGGGACATGTGAGTGAAGTTGTTTACCATCTTGGAGACTTTGCTAAGAGAACATGCATTAGAAAAGGACCTTGACTGCTCAGAAAAGCACCACCTGAATACGGAGCGGATAAAAGACAGGCCTCCGTGGCAATTTGTACCATTCATGCTACATTACACAAACAGCCATCGAGCTAAAGGACTCTCAAGAACCTGTTTTTATTAAATTGTGTCCTTTGTACTGAAGCAGCTCCGAAATTTCTGCTTTCAAAGCATCTGTGAACAATTTCATTTCGAGTTTAGACACTTTTTTAAGGAGGTGGGGCCGTGGTATTAACTTAAGGCTCCAGCAGTGTGTTGCTCTTGTCTTGTTTTTGTCAGCGAAGCCTCAGACAGCACTACAAGAACCTTGCGTTTCCAATTACTGTCTGTGTGGCTTGTCTCAGTATAGGATGGGAAATGTTCCTGCGATTGCGATGCTCTTGTCATGACAGAGTGAACCAATCAACGCAGTGGCAGCAGAGCCGGCCGGCATTAATGAATCCTCAACGTGAGACACAGAGCAATTATGTGTGATGTTACTATGGCGTTTGTTCTTTGCTTGTGTAGAACCGTCCAATTATCAGCTGATCTGAGAGTTTCCAGGGGATCACGACAGTTGTCACTTTTAATTTTGTCGCCGCTCGGATGACGAGAAATGTAACTTAGCAACAAAATGGATGCCTTTGCAGGACCGTGCGACACCCGGCCGGTTTGTTGTCGCACGCTAATTAGATCTGACAAGCATGTCCGCATTTACTACTTCCACTTTTTCTGACGACGCTTCTTTCGAAAAGAAAGACGATAAACACACAGATGCACCTCTCGGTTGCATAACTGAAAACAAAAAGATCAGATTATAGGTTCATATGGATTTCATGCTGTTCTAAAAAGTCTGTTTTTAAAAAAAATATGAATAAATAAAAGAAATGAGTAACAGCTTTTATGTTTTTAAGGTCTTAATTAGGTATATACTGTTATGAAGGTTATTATTTTGTTAGAGAGACTCAGTTAGTCAGTTTTCTTGTGTTTTGGATTGTGTCTTGTTTCTTCTTTCTGTTCTTGTTCAATTATTTTTCACTGACTTCTCGACAACAACACTGGAAAGCAAACTGAGAAAGCTCCTTACCTTCCCTGCACTTTTCCACTGACCTCCATTACTGTGTGTCGATTACCTTTATGTTTTGAATGACACAAGAAACTTAAAGATGTTAAATGTAACCCCCATGGTGCTGCTTTCTTTTCAATATCACTGGACCGGAGTGAGTGACATCTTTCCATCTTTAAGCCATAATTAGGCTTTCAGAGGGAATGAGCACAGTGCCTGGGTGAGCCTCTGCCTCCTCTGACTCCTCAGCTTCTGGATGATGCTCCACAGAAGCTTCTGGAAGTGAGTCAACCTTGGCACGTTGTTGGCACAGCACCTGAACAGCTGCACATTCTCTGCTGGGCACAGAAGGAGAAAATCCTCAGAATTCATGCTGCTTATGGTTTAATATATTTAATTTTCGTCCTCTTTTGGATGAAAACGCATGTTGCAGGCTCCCACAATTTTTGCCTTATGTTGCCCAGCTCCGATTCAACTAAAGGCATGAATTTGCATGATCTCTGAGGAGGTTTTAATGTCTTTGCTCTGAACTGATGGTTCAACAAAACACACTGGTAATATGATCCAGTGCAGATCATCTATAGTTTAGTGCTTTACTCATTGCTGGCTAGTGACTCTACTTTTCAACATAGGATTCAATTTAGGAGAACCTGCTTTTTTGCAAACAAACCACTAGGGGGCAATATCTCACCTGCAGTCCATTTCCATCTGTGAACTTGTTTCATAGGCTCCAGCTCTGTTGCTGTCATTGTGCTTTGTGACCAGTGGATCCACAGCCACCCTGTGTGTGTTGGAGGATTGGAGGGATACACCCTGAGGCCATGTTTGTGACAGGCAGGACTCAGAACCGCCGGACCCACCCACAAATAAAGACTGAAACCAGGAAGATGATTCTTTTTTGGGCATTTTCTGTCCTTATTTAGGCCTGACCCAAGCTTTCTATAGAGAGTAACTGAGGGAACTTGAGTGTTTTCACTTCAAAACACATATATTTATTAAAAAAAGTGATTTAAACTGAAATGATCTTATCTTCAGTATTGATTCTGCTTTCAGCTGAGGAGGGATTGTGCCTCATCAGTATCTCATAATGTAATTTTTCTTCACATACGACATTTTTTTTCCTCCCAAAAGTTAAAAAGTTACTTTTTAAAATAACCCCCTCTTCAAATGCTCCCTGTAAATCGGCCCGGCTCTTGAACCAATAGATGCTTGACTTACTTTACAGCTCTGCTTTTATAAGCAGTCTGATGTAACAGCTGAATTACTTCAGTGCTTTGCCTTTTTTTTATTTTTTCCAGCCTGGCACCAAACCCCTTCTTCGTTTTCTATGGATACAGTTAGTTCGTTGCTATTTCAGTTGCTTTCAAGCAAGTGTGCTGCTCTAACAAACAATGGCGAGCCCACATGTAAAAGCTGCTATGCGATGTCGTCTAACGCTCGGCATTGTTCTGACACGCCGGTCTCGGCTGAGCCATGCATGAGAGACAAAAAAGAAAAAAAAAAAGACAGACGTGTGGAAGCGTGCATGCCCTGTGTGGATGTACCGTACGTGCTGTCAAGCGTGTCCTTTCCACTGCAACTTAACTATGCATGCTGTCACCCTTAAGCGTCTCTGTGCTTATTCAACTGAGTGAAAGAATGTATGGCAGGGGTAAGGTATCTGCTGTATACTTGACATTTTCCTGGCACAGGAACACTGAGTATTCTTTTAATATTCTTCTACCTTCACTTGAATTATACCTCGTTGTGTTTGATGTTCCTTGTTGCCACTGCATTATGTCAACAGGACATGGTACAATGTATGCACATAGGCTTGTTGTCCGTGTAAAGCTCCTGCGTACAGCCTGACCCTGTGTGTTTGTCCTGTTCATTTCACTCTTTTTCTGCTCTCTTTCTTGTCAAGGTTACAGTCTGCCCCGTGTGCTGGAGTCCTCTTCCTATCTCCTGTTAGCACAGACACGTAGATCAACAGTGAGGAATCACAGGAAGCTGGTCAGTGACATCAACCATTTTCTGTTTGTTCAACGTTTTCTTTTTATTTTCTACAAAGAAGTGTTGGTCTTTACAGAGAAGTTATAGATCAAAGGAGAAATACAATCAGATTAAAGCAGGAACATTTCGTCGATTAAAGAAGGCAATAAGATAAGAGATAAAAATGAAAAATGAGGGAATGCTGTTTGCAACCAAGTTTGCATAGCCAATAATGCTATTTGCACTCTGGATGTTTGTTTTCAAAACTTAACTAAGTAGTTTTTTTCCCCCCCTAAATTGAACCAAACTGTGACTAAGAAGTGAAAATAATAAGTTTTCGAAGTCTAATAAAAGTCAGTGTTGACTTTCAGTTTCACATGGGACTTAATTCTTGGTTTCCTGGTGGATTATCCTGAATTTCAATAATTTATCCGCTTCATCCTCCTTCCTAGGTTGACCTTGTTGCTCTTTAAACTTCATCACCTGGTAGATGTTGTAAATGTCCAGACAGCTGCCACGTGGCTTTTCTCACCCAGCTGCAAACACACTCTGTTAAAATCAATCAATAGATAATCATTAACAAATGCACACAGACACAAAATGCTTTATATCCCAAGTTCAATAATGACGTAGTGAACAATGTTCAATATTGTCTTTCCCTTGATATGTGCTGAGCAAGACGTTTTCCAGTTGCAGGAAACATCTGTAAAGGCTGTCTGGTGGACAGATTGTTTAACGGTGCTACTGTTTCTACATTACTTCAAAGAATTATGAAGCATTTTTAAACTGACATATGTTGCATTCAACATGTTTGCTTGCAAATATCCACTGATACATCAAAACTGTCAGTTCATTATAAAAGTCCTGCTATAGTATGTATATATTTTATGAAATAATAAAGCCAGATTATGTCAAAAACTTTTAAAATGTTAGGAAAAGGAACGGATCTTTAGACTTGATTTTAAAATATCAGTTGATTGGATTTAAGATTAAATATAGAGGGAGTGGCAAATGTTTATGCAGACCGAGATTTTATGTGGGAGTGAGGAAGTAAGTGGAAGTGAGAAATCGGGATTAAACTAGTTCTGAATCTGTGCATTTACTGTGTTTACAGGGGGCTGGTTGCAGGGAAGAGGAGCTTCCTACCTCTTTCTCGCTGTTTCCCTCACTTTCCCTCACCATTTGCAGCGTCTTCTGCATAATCTCTGCTGTGAGTTAGGTGTCAGTTTCACAGGGCAACACAATAGGAGGTTAGCGATCAATAAGCTGCCTGTGTTACTGTGTGCAAAAGAGATACAGAGACATGGACTTTGCATGCACCCAACAGAGTAGAGAGAGTAATTTCCTCTCTTTGGAAACAAAGAACTGATCCCTTGCACATAGTTTAGTATTTAGGCAGAGAGCACAAAACATTTTACACTCCATAGCCTCTTTATTGAGGACGATAACCAGCCCTGAAAATGAGTCTTTTGCCACCGAAACAGTTTGAATACTTCAATTCACTGACTCAGCAAAGTGTTGACAACACTGCAAGGATTTACTCTGAACTCACTTCAGTGTTAACATCCTGTTCTATTCCGTCTCAAAAGTTCATCTTTAGGTTTGAGACGCGAGGACTGATCCGAGGTCACTGAAATGTTCTACTGTCATCGTAATTTTTTGCCGTGCAAAGTGAAATGATGCGTTTCCTGTGTGATTTTTATGATATAATTATTTCAGTCTGCCACATGTGGGGCTGCAACCAATGTTTTCCAAGCAATAATTAATCTGCGGATTCTCTCCCACTTTAAATTGCTTGTTTTGCCTGACTAACAGTCCAAAACTATTCAACATTTCTAAAACTGCAACTTGCAATTTCTGCATATTTTGAGCTCGATTACCAAACTAACCAGTTGTCAGAATTGCTGTCTATTTATTTTTCGTCAATATTATGATTGATTAAATATCTGGCGGTGTGAGCGCAGCCAAATAGAGTTGTTGCAAAATGTTACACTTGTGTACTCACTCATGTCCGCGTGTGTGCCCAAGAAATGAAACAATTACGCACAGAAAGCAGGCAGACGAAGCCAAATGCAAAATCCAAATATCCACTATGGACATGGCATTTATCTCCAAAAACAACAAAGACTATACCAACACAAGTGACAGATATCTGGAGAAACACAATGCATGTTTCTTTGTTTGTGTCTGTTTATTTAGCGCTTAGCTTCCCTTTGCTCCCTTTATTTCTGTTAAATCTCTGTTGCTGCTCCTCCTGATTTCACTGCTTCCCCTCCGTCACTCTTGCATCTTTTATAATGATGTGCAGCACCTGTGTTTTTGCATGCCCTCTCAAATTGAGTTGAGAATGTTTGCTGCAGGCTGCTCTGTGTTTGTAGTTGACACTTGTGCTGTAGTGCGTTCATGTACTTTGGGAACCACAGACTTTCAAAACCAGACAGCCAAGAGTGGGAGGAGCAGCCTTTTAATGTAGCAAAAGCTAGCAATTTCTATCTTTTTGATGGCAATCATGTTTACTTGTTGCTTGTGCTCTGAGTTAGATTTTTTTTTTTCTTTTCATGCAAAGATGCTGACACTGAACTGTGTGGATGTCCAGAGCTCCACATCAGCAGTCAAATACGCAGCCACAAAGACACAGAGCAGTCTGTTTTTTTGTCCTTCAAGTGTGCAAGACGCAATTCACGAGTTCTGCAGCTTCACTGTCAGATTCTGTTACTTCTGCTTGGCTCAGATCTAGTGGATATATTGAATTATGTCGTTAACTCTAAATATTGACCTTGCTATCAGTATTAAAATATTTACTGTGATTATCGAGCCAGGTGGCCCGGCTTTTTTCCTGCTCTCCGTTTGGAAAGCGTTGGTGCTCATGTGCTCACCGTAGCCTCCTCCAATTTCTTTGCAGAAAGCCAGCATTGATCTCCTGCTGTCTGCTGATCCACCGCGAGCCTCCACAAGTTGTTTGTTTGGAGATGCTCCTCTGCACACCCATTATTGTGCAGAGCTCATATTTACATACCTGGTCCCCCCCTGTGTGTGTGTGTGTGTGTGTGTGTGTGTGTGTGTGTGTGTGTGTGTGCGACTAGCCTGGAGTCTTGCCTTTGTCCCTTCATCTCTAATCAACAAGGCATTTCAGCCCAAAGCACAGACAAGAATTTTGGTCGACTTTATTACATGTCCAGAGGGCAGCCAAGTCTGCCCACTGCTGGTCGTTTCTGTCACGCTGGAAGTGGCTCATCAACCATCAAAACACATTCAAGGTCACTTGAATCACCACTTAAAGCATTTTGTAGTTGAACAGCAACCGCACATTTTATCTCAGCATTATTTGTACTTGAGCTTTAGTCACACAGGAGCAAACACCAAGGTGTGCCAGAAAAAGCAATGCCGGTGTGTGTGTGTGTTCGTGTGTATGTATAAAGTGTGTGAGTCTTCCTGTTGTACCCTCAGGGGTTGATGGCTGAGCTGCTGGGGAGGGGAGCCGCAGTATTTACCACCTGCTATGAAACAAGCCTTCTGTGCAACTGTGATAGTGTCATACAAAGTGAAATGAAAGTGATGCTTCTCCATATCAGTCCGTCCTGTTTTTAGAATAATATTTTCACGACATTCCTGCTTTTTTTTTTTTTATTAGGTTGTGTACAAGCGGTGAGTGGGGAAGGAAAGAGAGGAGGCAGAGTCGAGATGACAAGGCAACAATTGTCATGTTCATTTGTGTTTGACAAGCTTCTGGCTCCCTGGGATCCTCCCATCCACAGGACAAGTAGACTCAGCTAATGTCCATGCTTCAATATCACTCTGTGTCAACAAGAGCCAAACTATTTCTCTCTGTCTCTCCCCATATATCACAAGCTAACATGATCGAAAGTGAGCCCTGGTTGGAAATAAGTTGTCTGCTTAGCTAAGCCCTTTTTCTTCACGTCTAATGTTTTTCTGCTTCTTCTTCTTCTTTCTTTTTGTTGGCTAAACAACTCAGTGCATTACCTTAACTAACCAGACAAGAGTCTCATAGAGGTTAAACTAATTACAATAGATCAGCGTCAGTGCATGCTCGTTTTTATTGTCTAAATCTTTCACATGCATGGATCGGAACCTGAAAACTGCTCGCTGTGTGGTGTACGCCTCACTGACTCATGGGATGCCCACACCTTCCTTTGGTGTTCTCAGAAACGAGATTAGTCAGTCAGAATAGGAATTAATTTCTGTATTTTCATCATTTTGGCTTTAAAAACCGGTGTCTCCCTGAGAGAGAATGCTCTGACTTCACAGGGAGGAGGATTACTTTTCTTCAAACATGAGTGCCCTTGTCGTATTTTGCATAGTCTGCAGTATTCGAGGCCAAATCCCTGCCTGCTCTGCCTCTCGTGTATGTTCCCCCCATGTGTTTTGTAAGGTCTTAGTGGTTGGTTAAAAAGGTTGAGTAAGAAGTTTTGATGAAAACTTTATGCTTTGGGAGTTGTAGGGGTTTTTTTTTTCCCCTCCGGAGCTCTGAGCTGAATGTGTGTTCATGAAAGTGCTCCTTTGTCTTTTTACCACATGAGCGCCGTATTGTCCCTCTGAGCAGCATCAGACTTGAAACTGGCTACTGCCTTGTCCATTATGTGCCTGTCATAACACCACCGACTCATCCGGTGCTCATATTGTGCTGCTGCTGCTCCACTGACGTCAGCAGCCATTTCTGATGACGTCCAAGAATATTGGATCATTTGATTTAAAAGGCTTTGGCATCTTTGTATCTTCCAATCTCTTCAGAAGAATCTCATGCAGGGACACGAGGAGCGGATTAGGTTCCAGCTGAACACTGAGAATTGCATTGAAATGCTGTAAAGCTGACAGAGAACAAGCTGTAAGTTTGGTGGGGAGCGTGATTCATTGGGCTGTTGACCTTCCTTTAAGGGAGATGATGAACAGCCTGGTACCAGACCTCAGGCCTCAGGCCCTGCTCTCCCTCTCAGCTGTCTGCAGCTTCACCTTCAGCTCACATTCAATCACTCTGGCAGCCATCGGCTGATAAATACCCACCATATGGCTACCTTCCTTACCTCTTGCGCCATCCTGCAAAACAAACAAAACAATGTCACCCAGCTACTACAGCGGTGCCACCTAGTCCCCTTATAGGCACTGTATCCATCCAGTTTGCCCCCCCCTTCGCCCATAATAGCCTGCATTACTGCAGCTAATGGAGGGGATGACTGACAAATTGGTGCCCTGTTTCCATTGCAAAAGTGCAGTGGCTCGAAAATGCAATATTAGAGATATATTTCATGTGCTTTTTGAAGCAGGTTTTTCAAATAAAAGTTTTATCAAGCTGTGTCTGGTATTTTACATCAAGTACTATTTTATATATGAGTTTTATTGCATCACCCACAAAAAAAAAAGGCCCGGTGTTACTCCGATACAACTCTCAAACCCGTAAGCTACAGTCAAGCATGACTGTTTCCCTTATCAAGACAAGCATGCTAGAACGCCGGAGGGCCTTACCTGTAAAAGAGGGCTATATTTCTCTGTCTTTTATAAAAGAGGTCTGTATTGGCCTGCCGAGGCTTTCTTTTAAACCCTGTAGAACGTGGTGTGGACCGCTGCTGGCATGTCTGGGGAAACGAGCAGAGGCAATTATCGTAAGTCCTGATGCATTTCTGCCAGGCCTTAGGGACATTGCCTGGACAGGAGCGAGCTCCAGGGTCCTCCGCAGAGTTATCCAGCTCACACATCACGTTTGAAGTGAAGAATTCATGTTTAAAGTGAATATTACCGTGTATCAAAAAGACAGCCGACACAGTGATGAGCTGTGACAAGATGCTCGCAGAGAATACAGAAGTATAAACGCCATAAAACACAGAGCCGATTTCAAGAATTTCACTTGTGTCGAGGAATCTGTGACTTTTGATGTTGATTGCATTGCTAACAGCCCCCTTTAATGAATCGCTTCAGCTTGTCCTCTGGTCAGCCAGACTCACACAAAACACTGTGTTGCTGTTATAATGAGACCACCCTGTGAGCAATTAGCTTTCTTAGGTTTCCTTGGAAACACCCATTAATTATGATGCACTGGTATGAATGAGCACATTATTCAGCAATACTATGTAACATTTTAATGTTGCTATTTAAATGCAAATTTTGACTTAATGGCCCCAATTGAATCGCAATGAATAGCTTCAATTTCAATGTTTTTATGCTTTTTTTTATGTGCACGAAAACAATGAAATTGTTCCAGCATTGCATCATGGTCACTCATTTTAGTGTACTGACAACAAAGAAGAACAAATTAGCTATGTGTGTATTGCGGAGAACAGGACCACAGGTTATTATTATTCATGCAAAATAGCAAAGTGCCATAAATACAAACACTACCAGATCGTAGAATTAATTCTGCATGCTAAGTTTCAGGATTACAGTGTTTTTAAACAGTCGCAGCACAGTATCAGTGATTATGAGAAGCATTAAGGTAAAAGACACTCCTGCAAAAGAAGCTCTGGCCTAAAAGAAATTTATAATCTCGCCTGTGCTCGGTGTCATGATGTGTCCCATTGCGTGCCGCTCAGCACATGCCTGAGCTGTAACCTTGGCCAATCCTCCAGTCCCTGCAGGGCTCATGCCGGTCAGAGTGGGTTGTAATACGACTAATCAGACGCTTTAACTTTTATGTAAATTGCCCCGGCTTATGAATCTTTAAAGAGGTGATGTCAAAGACAAAAGGGGGCGGGTTGAGGGGTAGGTGAGTGAGCGGCGAACTGTCAGACATGTGAGCTCTAAATCTGATTACCGCCGTCGTTTCTCACACACACTAATGAAGTCATATAATTAGTCTAATTAGTGATGCCTTTGTCAAAACCGGCCACACACATCTCTCCAAAAAAAACGACTGTTGCTTTAACACGAGAGGCTTTTGTAACAGCTGACATTCAGGTGAAGATCAATGTCATTTGTAAAATGTTTTTTTTTTTTTTTTCGAGGCTACAGATGTAAAAAATATTTCACACTCATCCCGTTGTGCTTAATGACCCAATTTAAAGGCAAAGGAAAAGAGTAATTGTTGTGCCTTCAGGTGAGATGAAGCAACATCCATATATAGATAGCAGCAGATTAACAGTGACATACAGATTAACAGTGTTGCTCAACTGAGCAAACCGTAATTACTGACCTGCATTTCGTGCTACCCAAGGCTCCTTTTTAAGCATCACCCTGGCACACACACACACGCGCACACACACTCAGAGTGTACTGATGTTGCTGCAGCAGAATGATTACATGATTCAGGTCAACAAGAGGCCTCAGGCACATAAACCAAAGTCTTCCTGTCTTTCACAGCTTCATTTGTGAGGAATAATGGCTCAGATCTACAAGGACACACTGTTTTACAAGTTTTGGCAAAATATATTAATATATTAGCTTAAGAGCTACAGTGAGTAATTAGCAGGCTAACTCTATTAATCAAGAGTGATAACTGTGTATGAATTTACCTCAGTGGCAATGTTCCAAAGATTAATAGGCAGCTGAAATGGTCACACACGGAAGATGTTGTTCAGGTACATGAGAATAAAGCCCCTCTCACAGTGTGACTGTAAATTAGCAGAAATGTAAGACATATTTTAATTGGCAAAGCACAGACAGTTTATTCCAATATGAAGCAATCAGGTGATTACTTGAATGGCAGAAAATTAAACTGAATTTTTTTTCGGCTAAATTGATTGAAGGTCATTTTACAAGCAGGGCTGAACTGGTTCAAGTGGTTCCAGCTTTTCAATTAGGAGATATCCTTTTGTTCTTTTGTCATATTATATTATATTAACTATATTTAGCTGAAATATTTAGCTGTTGGGCCAACAAAGAAAATGTCAAATTTGTCTCCTCAGAGAAATTCTGCCTACGTTCTAGTTTTTGTTTCCTTAAAAAGACTAAATGATTTATGGAGAAATTGAGAAAATAATCATCAGAATTATTAAAATTTAAAAAATCATCTGTTTCATTTTATTTAATTTGTTTTAAATAAAAGAGTGAATATATGAAGTTATAACCATAACTCCAAATAAGTTTTAATGCCGCGTAAATCATAAATGATCACAATGTTATAATTGGCTAATTTGTTTCTATAAACTTAATTGAAAACAGCACAAAAACAATATATATAATGATTTACTAAATGAATTGATTTCTGTTAGAACACCTGTTTGTAACACTCCACAGGTAAACAGGTTCACTGGTAACAGGTGACAGGTATCATGACTGGGTGTAAAGGGAACGTCCCCAATTGGTTGTTTACAAGCGGTTCACCATTTTATGAAACACACGTCTGCATGAAGGAGATCACTACATGGGCCTGCTAACACCTCGTCAAGCTGTCAGTTTGTTTGCAAATGATTGCATTTTGTTTTTATTTACGTTTGAGCATCCCAACTCTTTCTTTTTGGAGTCCATGGTTGTGTTGTGGATGCATGCTCGTCCAACCTCCCTGCGGCCCAAATAACATCCACAGACGTGTGACTAATATCTGTCAGCAAGTACGTTATGTAAGAAACATAATACATAATGCATCCAACAAAAAACATGGACTATCAGTGTATTCAATTTGTTTTATCTCCAGTGTCTGTGGTTTACATGGGGACAACTAAAAGCACTAAAAGAGAGGCTGGGAAATGATCATGGTTTAGGTTTAATATTTAAAAAAGTTCACACTAAGTTGAAGCTACAAGACAAAAACCACCGACTGTTTTAATATTCCGCCAAAAAACCCACAGTGTTTCCCTCGACATAACATCTTCCTGGTGTCAAACTCCACATGACCTCTGTGTTGTGAGAAGATGTCACACCTCCTGGACTGGAAGAGGAAACTGTGCCACTGAACGTGATGTGTTTTATACTCTGCGATTATATCCTTGATAAAATATATTTTACAGTAAACAAGACGGATTGAAAGTCTCATGAAAGCGACTTTAACTTCTATTAGTGAGATGTTTAATGAGGCTGTCTCTCTGGTCAGCTGTACATTAAATGCAAAGATAAGCACCTAGATTGGGAAATCATTTTGCTGTGGACGGAAAAAAAACCACTACAAACAAATCTAAATCAATTCTCAGTTATTATGTCAAGCAACATTTCCTTTTGACCAGACAAGGCATGAAGAACGCTTCCAACAGGGCCTGTTAGATCCCATAAAAGAGAGAGATTTTTTCCAATCTTTGCCTCTGAAAAGCAATATAACTTTTCCTTTTAAAAAAAAAAAACAAATTGATTAGGAGTTAATGGTTTAGAGCTGCAGTTAAGACAATATTGTAAACCGTTAAACGATCTCTGCATCCCTGATGAAAAAGCTTTGTGTTCCTCATGGGTGTTCACAGCCATCTGGCAATTCAAACAGTGGTGCAGTATAGGATTCAGTTTATTTAGCAATTTTTTAATTAGCTGGTTTTTGTGAGGGTTTTTTTTTTTTCCTCTTTTGCAAAAAAAAAACCAAAAAACATTACCTCTCTCATATCTGACTTTTTTTTCTCTCTTTTCAAGGAGACACAGTGTTCAGGTCAGACACACGTCACATATACACAGAGGAAATCTGTGATGTTTTGCATATCTGTGTACTTCACTCAGCCCTCATTACAGCTTCTTGGCTCGCTGTCTCGTCTTCATTTGGGGATCAGTATAAATATACACAAATAAATGTCATCAGCTTGTCTATGGAAAATGTTGCCAGACCTCTGAGTTTACATTTAGAGAGTTCTTCTTCTTCCTCTTCTGTCTTTCTAATGACCTCATCTTGGGTTTTTGTAATTGGGACATGATTGGATTAAGAGAGGAAATGCTCAGGACACAGAGTGACTGTTGCTCTACTAAATATAATCCACTTTCAGACCCACAGTTTCTGCAGCGTCTCTGATCCTTGCAGAGTGCTTTGCTAATGACAACTAGACACAGTGGAAAATAAACCGTTTCTCCTCTTTGACATCAAGGTGTTTATTCTTAACTCACGGTAAAAAAAAAAAAAAAAGAAAAAATGCTGTTATGATGCGAGTTTTTTTCTTTTTTTTAAAAAAAATGCTGCTCATTATACAGAAATATACAATTAATCATTTACTGTGAAACGGATAAATATTCTGCAGATCAAGGTTAGATGTCTGGTTGCGGGTTTTATATGAATCCGGTACCTTTTTGTTAGCAAAATACACAGATTTGTTCAGATCCAACAGTTTCCATGTAACTAAGTCCTTGTTGGAAACATGCATTTTACTTTTTCAGTACTTATTAAAAAGAACAGCATCACTGGTAGATAATATTAGCAAGTAACTAATTAACGTTTGTTCCATAGCAGCTTCACCGTGACCTTTCTGTGGCATCACTCTGTGATCCAGAGCACCTGAGTCTTTGCCGTTCAACAGAAAGGCGGCTCCGCTCGAGAGAAACTATTTTTTTTTGTGGCTCCCAAACAGCTCCAGATGTGCCGGGGGATTCTGTGACCATCATATGTTATTATTTTAATGTAAAAACTTTAGCCACGTCTCCGGAGTGTGGAGACTGTGTCAGGAGAAGGAACAGGCTTATGAGCTGAATTTCCAAGTCAGAGTTTCTCAGTGATTTGCCAGACTTGAAGGAGTTTATCTTTTGTTTGCTTGAACTGAACTAAACTGATTATTTTGCTGCTTTATCTGACTGATGGATGAACTCTGGGACTGCAGGACAAGTCTGTCTGTCTGTCTGTCTCTCTCCCTCTTTTCAGTTCCATTGCCTTGTTTTTGAGTTTTGTGTCTGGCTGGTTTAGACGGGTGTGTTCGGCTATGACATTATTAAACAAAATTTGATTGAGTTGATGATGTTGTGTTACCATCCTACACAAATTTGATAATTATATACAACCATTTTGGTCAATTGGTTGTGGGAAATCAGGTCTAAAAGTCAGTAGCTTTCAGTTGTTCTTTCAGTGTGTCAGAACAATCCATTTTAATCAACAATCAGTATTTTACAATGCTGCTGCTCATCAGATTCTCAGGTTGTAGCTACAAGTTCTGTTTGAATTAAACAAGCCGGCTTAATTAATGATACCACTAAAAACTGTTATCTCTGGCATTTCACCGAAGAAGAACGAATCCCAACTGATCAAACTGAATCTTTGAGTCAAAGTTATTTACTACTTTAGTAACTTACAAATGATTAAAGCTCAACTTAAAGGTAAAAGAAATGAGATTTAAAAGGAAACAGATTTGATGAGTGGATTTGAACTCAGATTTGGATCCAATAAAATGCTGTGAAGTCCAACCTTTCTGCTGATGTTCCTGTCTTTCAGTGCGTGTGATCAGTGGATCAGTGGATGTGCTGATGCAGCATCATGACAGCAATTAGTTTTTTTTTTTTGGTTTAAACCCATGAAATAACAATTGTGCCTGAAAAGAGAGAAAACAACATGAAAACTCGCTGCAGAAACTAGATGACACGCACTCTTTATAAAAATTCTTGGGGCACTGTGAGAGAGCGAAGCGCAGTGAAACAATCTGAAGATAAAGGTTCATCCATGTGTTTCAAAGAGACCTGTTCTCCATGTTGGAGACATTCTGACTGATCCTGCAGAACAAAGGCAGTATGGAAATAACCGCGCTTCCGGCTCTGCGCTCCACTCTAACTTATTTTAAGAAATCAACAGAACACAGAGGCCAGTGTAAGTCGTCTCCATGATGCAATTATATCATATATCAAAACAGAATCCGAGGTCAGATGTTTTGCGGCTCACTGTTTGATTGTTTTCCTCGTTGCATCATTGCACAGGCAGGATAACACTGACGCTGACTGGTGAAATAGCCCCCTGTCAAAACCCATTCTCTCACTGCAAATTAATTCCTGTCTCTTTCCTTTTGCAGCCGGATGGAAGTTTGAGGCCAAAACGAGCCGCTTTCCAATTTAGACTGCTCTCTTCACAGAAAGGGAGGTCATTCGTATGATAATGAATAACCAAGCAGATTGTCTGATTTAACGCAGTGCTTCGGGTATGCATATAGCCTGAACAAATGCACCAATGTACGAGCTAATTTAATTGGAAATAACGAGCAAATGCCCAAGAAGATTTTTTTTTTTTTTTCCTCGCTGTGATTGAAATACACTGTCAGTGAGAAAAGGGCTCCTCAGTCCAAATGAAGGGTAAAACATTTATGAACCAATGTATACAGTAAATAACAACTGCTCTATGACTAAATGACTGTTAAATAAGATCAGGTTTTATGTGGCAGTCTGAATGCAATTTTCCGTATTCTTCCCACAGCATTCGAAAGTAATTTTTAGTGTCCTCTGCGCCTGCAGCTAACAGGTTAGTTTAACATGCAAATGCAAAGTTAATGGAAAAATAGCTCATCTTCTCTCATCCATACATAAGTAGGATACATGAATCTCAACACACTGTCGCATTTGTATATTTTGGAAGTATTAAGACTTCTAAGTAAGTTTTTTTTTTTGGGGGGGGGGTTACCCAATTTCCTCGAGCTGCTCCGTCTAGTTTTCCTGCAGTTTTGTGAGTTCCTACATTTCCCAGAATCTAATTTAGCAGCCTGAGAGCACTGAGAACTGGTGTGCTTTCAGATACAGTGGGAGTTTTTATGTGTAAGTGGAGGGAGAGTGCAACAGTGATAAGGAAGTTACAGCAAGAGATTTTTTTTTTTTTTTTCCCAGAACTTTTTTTCAAAGTGGATCAATACCATACTGGAAAAAAAATAAAATTATTGCCAGTAAACATAATTCGTGGAACAAATATGTTTCCTTTAACACAAAAAAGAGAGAACCAGGGTTGGCAGGAGGCAGGGTTGGTTTTTGTCAACTGGATAATTAGATGTGACTGTCAAAGGCAATAACGATCAGTCCTCAGCAAGTTACAGATGTGTGCAGCTGTGGCTCTTCACTGTGTTTTTGACTGATGTACTGAGCAAAAGGAAACCAGAAAAACTCCTGATTTAAAGCAGAGGAGCTGCAGTAAGTGACTGTATCTGACTGTATTTGGATGAGAGGAAGCATTGCTGTGTGATGCTCAGCAGGCAGCTATGGCTAATATCATTCATACGGCAATGCCATCAATTATGCAACACTGTTATTCTTAATATTTTAGTAAGTGAATTAAAGTTCACAAGGGGGGTCGATGTAACAAAATGTAAAGGAAAAGGGCAGAATCCAATACTCAGTGTTAAAGAAAAACACAACTTCCTGTATTTAGTGATTTTATTGGATTATAAAAGGTGAAAAGGGTGAGCGTAAGGTTATTTCATATCATGAATATATGTAGGAGATGCCAGTGAAGGCCTTTTTAAGATCTGTGTGGATCTGCTCTGTGCCACAATATCACAACATCATCTGTTTAACACCATTTCACCTTTAATACAACAATACAAATCTGTCCGTTATGTTCACCAGCCTCTCTGATGGTTCGGGGATCAGGCACGTGGAGGACAGAGATGCATCTGTGTCACAGCCGCATAAAAAAAGAGACAACAAACCGGCTCCTGATTAAGAATTTAAAACTCACTCGTCACTTGTGTTGATTAATGGGGCCCAGCGGGCGGACATGCCGCTTCACCAGACCCATCTCTAAATGCACAGTAGGACGCAGACTCAAGAGATGGTTTTTCTTTTTTTTTTCTTCATAACATCTCTGCTCTGATAATAAGTTAATTAAAAATTTGCCATCATATCGGCGCAGGAAAAAACAAACCGTGGATCATCGCCTCAGTCACCGACACATGACTCGATCACAAAGTGGCACGAGTCCATAACAGGGTCCATAAAACGTGTTAGTATGTCAGCAGTGCATTAGAGTAAATAACCATCATGGTAGAGAAGTTCTTGACAGGTTGCTGGAGGAAAGATTCATGTTTCATCCGACTGCGGTCTCTGCAGCACAGAGCTTCACCTGCCAATTATATGCTATATTTTCTAATGGCCACTTTATCTTTGTTTTTCTGGCGCTCAGGCAGCAGACTCCGACGCTTCTTTGGTGCGACTGAGGTAAAGAATTAAGAGGGGTACTCATTACAGAATGACTTATCACACTGCGGAGGAGAGATGAGAGTAAAAACATGGTTATATTTTTTCATTTATTCAACACATTCATCTCAGTTTTTTTTTTCATCTTAAGCAGGACAGATCTCTGCACCTCCGGCTGTATGCTAATGGGGAAAAATTCAATTTGAACTATTATTTTGACTCCATAACTGCTGCCTGATCGATCTTAACACAGTTTGCAAGTTTTTCCTCTAGTTTTAAGATGCTCTGTTTTTGGTTTCAGATCCACATCCGTCCTGGTTTTGATCCCAGTTATGATTTTATGGCAAAGTGCAATTGACTTATTTTCTCAGAAATACTCTTTTATTTGACTGAAAATATCCTTAAACAAGAGCAGTGTACTTGACTTTTTTTATCGTTTCCATGTGAAATAACACACACGCTGTCTCCCTCTACTATGAAAAGCAAAGCAAACAAACTTTATGTGACCTGTAACAATTAAACTTTGACTGACATCTACACAAGTGGATGACTGAACTCTTACAAAGTTAATGTCGCCCTTTTTAAAGGCTGCATTCCCTTTCAAGTTGTTCAGTTCAAATCTATTTTTATTTAATCAGAAAGTCATTCAAGTTTAAACAAACACATTTATTGTTGGGTCTGAAAATGAACCTAATATCTTAAAGCAAAAATATTTTTTCTATCGAGTCCATCTTCCATTTTTTTAATGTGTGAGTTGATTAATTAAAAGTAAGCAGCAGAGAGGATGTGTCTTTAGATAATTGGCAAGCGTTACTTCTACAGCGATTAACAGTTAAATGAGAGATTTCCAAATTTAAGACAGCCACAGACCGATGCAGATGGATTTTTCTTATTTTCTCATCTATTTGCTGTGAGAAACAAAATACATCCTGTGATGGAAACAAACTATTTCAGAAACACACACAAGGGGCTTCAAGGAATTAACTGATGTTTGAGTTGATGTCTTACCTATTTGTTATCTGAACAACACACTCACACTACTTTCTGTGTAGCATTTAGAGGGATTTGGTCAAGTCAAATAAGGAAAATACAGAGCTGTTGTTCTTTGTAACGATACGATGATGGGCAGACTGAATGTGAGACACTGTTTGGTTTCTTAAGATGCTTTTTTTTTCATCCTCTGAATAAGGGGGGGGGGGGTGATCATAAATTAATCTGTGGATTTGTCAATCCACATCGCAGCATCACAGCTTCATAAACACCAATGCATATTAATGCTGCTGCATGTCCATATTCGCCACATCTCAGTTTATTTAAATGTGATTATGCTGTTTTAATCCCCCCTCCCCCCTTCAAAACAAGAGAGACCCCCATGCTTCCTGTCGATCTCATCAACTGGCAAAGACATAATCTGAGTGCATTTATGTCATGACTAAAAAAAAATTAAAAAATAAATTAAAAAAATGCTATTTGCAGAATGTTAATGCCTGAAGTGCTGAAGTTAATTGAGTACACAGAACAAAAAGGAGTAGCACATTCATGACGAGCCACAATAATCATGTTTTATGCTCAACACGTTGCTTGTAATGATCAGTGGAGCGCCTATATTGAGTGATGACTTCTCTCTAATTAGATGCAAAATGCAAATGAGCAGCGCGTGGAAAGCTATGGAATATATTACCAACTTCCTGGTCTCCGTGTACGAGGAACACAAAGTCTTACGCAGACGTGCTGATGTCGTCGCAACTAATGCGTTCCCAGAGGGGGGATTTTTCCAGAGACAAACAAATGAATGTGATGTATCAGCCTCTCAGATTCATCCGTTACCGCTACAGAACTGCGTTTGTGTAATAGTACAGTAGGACTGTGACTGACAGTCAGAGTGCTGCCGTCCTCCTCTGGGAAATGTTTCTCTGGCAAAGGCGCGATGTGTGGAAGGCAGAGTTAACACCCGCTCTGAACGCTGATTAGTTCGCTCCAGGCTCATGCCGTATGAATTATGCTCTTTGTGTCAGGAACCCTTTCCTGGAGAGTAATGGCTTTGTGAGCGAGGGTGTGCTCGGGTCAAAGGTCAAAGGTCAAAAGTTACAACCATGTTTGCTCAGAAACTTTCAGTAGTTTGACGCACATCTTTGAAGTTTTAAAAGAATACCACAGCAAGTAAACGTAGATGTTTTAGAGACCTAAAGCAGGGGGAAAAAAATCGGTGCATCCATACAGAGACACGTTTTCATTCCTTGAGACAATAGTTTTCCAGCTTTCTCCTGTATGTGTATTCTATTCATTATCGTTACGATTCTAACATAGAAACAAGTTAGACAACAACTCATGCTGGAACCCTGAAGTATTGGCTTTTTTGACAGCCTGCAATGAAGGAAGATAAACCTGTCAGTAAGAGTGAATAATTTGTTTCCCCTGACATCTGCTGTGGGATTTGGGAGGCTGGCACTGTTCTGCTGTAGCCTCGAGAATAGTTCTATAGACAATGGGTGACACAGTCGAGATTACAGCTAACCTCGCCAGATCGTAAGTGGGAGATAAATAAAACAGAGTTTCCCTCGGGAGATGCCGGAGCGGAGGATAGAAAACTTGCATCAGTTTATCCTGATGAAATGCCGTGAAGTCCAAGTTTAAGATTAAGGCCAAATGCGTTCTCCACAGTCCGGTTTTGAAAAAGCAGTAGATGCTGGAACAATGTTTCTGTAATAAGTAAAGGAGAGAAAAGCTCTCAGTGTGTGTAGAAAGAAAAAAAAAGACAAAATGCATGCATTTCACAGTGGATTTTTTTAATACTCCAGACACCTCATTTTTAGTTCCTCTCCTCTCATTCTGCTTTGTACCTCGGCCAAAACTAAGAGCCATTTTTTTTTACCCATCACATACAGAAGTGTTAATGCTTTTACGACTTTGCCGGACCAGATGGAAAACCTTATAAGGTAAAGAGGGAAAAACGAATTGATAATCTGTATTTTTCCGTCACCATGGCGCTGACGGAGAGGACGCCGCGTTCGTCTGCTAAGTTTTGATACGACACGAATCAAATTATGCACAGATGTACTGAGCAATCTGGCTGCTTTGGGAGGATATTCAAAACAAACCGAAGCATTCATATGTATTTTGATAAATAATGCACATGGATTAAAGCTCTGCATCCATGTCTTCAAATAAATGCAGTTAGAATGATGTCATTGTCGGGCCTGTGCATAAAACAACACAGCTGAAGCAATGACGTTAACGACGGCAGAAATCCAGTGGATGGGACCTGCTGCTGCTCAAACCTCATGATATGTGAGTTGTGGAAAAAGCCCCCTCGCTCTCACACATGTGCACGTTTTGATACTCTGCCTCCGCAGACACAATCGAGGGAAGCAAACCACTTAACATGGAAATTGTCCTTTCATCTTTTAGGAGGGAATCACTTCGAGGAAGTTAAAAGGGAACTAATCAACAATAAAGGAGATAGCTCAGCTGCTGCTTTCGACTTCGGGCGAAAAAAATCTCCCTCTGCACTCTGTGAACCCCGACCATGTCATTTCCTACGTTCGATATGAGCTCTAAGTGAGTTCTAAGTGAATTTGGTTAAATATCTATATTCATCAGCTGTCTTACTGTAAAAAAACGCAAGTCCCCTATAAATCCTAATAACTTAAAATAGTCTTTGTGGTGCAAATAGCCAAGATCTCATTCCTGCCGTTAAGTGATGGATTCACTCTTTGTAACCACGCCGGCTGAAGGCCACAGGGTCGCCGTTAAGCTCTTCTCACCGCATGTGATAACTTATAAGCTCTATGCGGTGGAATGGCGTGTAAAATATGGACACCAGCCCTGCCAGGTTTCGACTCAGCACCCAGTCAATTGACCTCAAAGGCCACTCAAGATGTGAGTGTGTAATATTTCAACTCATTGAATTTGCATTGAAGCACCACTTTTCTACCCACCTCTTCATTTATTTGAATCAAAACAGCAGAACGGGGAGCTAGACTCTGTCTTCGCTCCAGCTGGACCATATCTTGAGTTATAGCGCTATAACAGCCAATTTAAGGTCACAACGCTTGCACACAAAAAAAAACACGTTAATAGTATTTTAAAAGATTTTCACATCTTGGTTTGTGTCTGACTGCAAAGGAAAAGTCAGCAGACTCAAGTAATTAGATGCAAGAGATACAAGAAAGCACGAACTTTCGCAGGAAGTGGAATTAGATGATGGAGACTGAAAAAGGGAATGGTGGGTGTTTTCAACTGCATGAGAAACCACTTTCAGTCCAAGTGAAGCGAAATGAAACAAAACACGTCCAGCAGTGGATGGTATGCATAGTTTAACTTCTTACATGGGACATCTGAGAGCCCACTGGCTAAACGAAATCTAATTAGGTTTTGGACTAAACCACATTATTGCCTCATTAACGTTAATTGACCTCTTGGAGACCTGTTACTGGAACACTGCTGAGGATGCCTGTATACAAATGGAAACATTAAGGGGGTTATGTTGAGAAGACAGCGAGGAAGAGAATGGAAAGCACATTAAGAAAGAGACGACTCCATTCAGCACACACACACACACACACACACCTCCGGGAGGATTCTCACTCTTTTCATTTCTGAACTGAGGCTCTGATGAAGAAACTAAGAAATACAGTAAGGAACCGAGACTTACAGTGAAGTGTCCCGATATCAAAGGGGAGCTGGAGAAGCAAATTCTCCCTTACGTCAGATGTGTGTTGCCTCAGGCATTGCCTTTGAATGCTGCTCGCTTTTCAACTTAAGATGAATCAGGGGATTTCGCTAAGGGGCCGAGGTGTTATCTGACAGGTATTTTTTCAGCTCATTGTATCCACGCCGTGGCACTTTAGGTCAAATTACGGCCGCAGCGCGAAGCAGGTTCAAGTCAGGGTCGCAACCTCACGAGAGCGCAGTTGATCAGCAAACAAATCATGACGTACTATTTGCATTACACGTCCCAAGACTCTGCTGCCAAGTTCCCATAAAAAAAAAAAAAAAGGAATCCAATTTATAAAGGCAAAGGAGGAGGAATCCCCCCTTAAAACATCTCACATCAATGGACGTCCTAAGCTTCCGGCTCACACGTTTTCTTGCTTCATTAAATTCTCATACATACCCTCATCAAAACACATCTTTCATCTAGACACAGTGTCGGTGCGGCGTGGAGACCGGACTGCACGGCTGCAGATAAGAATTCAGTCCGCGGTCTTCACGCTGTGGACGGACGCTCGCTGCTAACACAGCAGGATGAGCAGGTTTTTTTTTGTTTTTGTTTGTTTTCTCCGTACAAACAAAAAGGATCCTTAAAGATGTGAAGAAGCTTTGAAGATAATCTTCCAGGAACAGCTGGTGCTGATGTGGAGGTCCACTGAAGTGTCAGCTGTGAGTGGAAGTTGAATTTAATTATTATTTTTTTTAATTGTTTTTATAAAGTTGATGGGGGGAAAAAAAAAAAAAGTTGCGGTGTGATTAAAAAAAATTCAAATTCCACAAAGATTAAAGCCAAACAATCTCACATTTATAAAGACGTCGTCTCTTTCCACAGATTTATAAGTTTACACGTCCTCCTACTGCTTCTCAGACATTTTTAGTTGTTTATTTGTTTGGTTTACTTTTTAAAAATTTTTTCCCCTCATATTCAAATAAATAAATAAATCTTCCTCGGAACGCAATATTATATATATATATATATAATAGTATTGTATTTCATTTTTATTTATTTTATATGTAATATCATAGTTTGTAGACTTAAGCAGACTGACTAATAAGTCAATATGGAGGAGGAAAAAAAACTTCTTAACTTTCTTTAACTTTCCTCAGTTGACTTTTATTAAAATATATTTTCCTCCACATGCACACTGTATAATTGTTTATTTCTAAGTTTTGTAAATAGTGAAATAGTTTTATGCTCTTTGTTAATAGTCTTTAAACTGTCACACCGTACTATAAATAGAGTAGTGCAGTGGGTTTTTGGAAAGTGCTTTTTCTTTCCTCAGTGACTGTCTTTGTCTTTTCAGGTAGTTTTGATCATGCAGGTGTATATTTTATATATTTTATGTGTTTTTTGTCTGATGGGTCTTGTTTTATTAAATTATTTGGTGCTAAATAGAACAGCGAACTTACACTCCACTGACTCCTGTGGCTTCACGTGCAGCACGTCTGTAAACGCCTCCATCCACTGATCACTGCACTCGTGACTCCTGACGACTTTCTTTTAAAATAAATCACGTTGTCCAGTGCAGTTGCTGATTTTTTTTGCGGTGAGCAAATCCATTAAAACGTTATAAATGCCTGAACGGTCCGTCACAGAAGAGTCTCTCTCAGAAACACGAACAGGACTTTTACCGTCTGATAAACCAGCTTTTTTTTCTGTCTGTCTGTGAAAGTCTGCAAGTCTGTGCGTGTGAGAGACTGTAGAAAGCAGTTTTGACAGACATCACTGTCGCTGCACCCTGTCGGCTGAACGGGTGCAAAACTGAAGCGTATCACCCACTGGCATTACAGGTAAGCACTGAAGTGTGCATTGATGTATGTTGGGACCGGCTCTTGTCACGACTGCAGAGCGAACGTGTCTGTTTGTGTGATTGTCACCTCACTAATATTTGAAGTCTAATGTGAAGTGAGTGTATGTATTTGTATGTGAGTCTCAGTGTTTGCTGTTTATATATATATATATAGTATTTTCATTCTGATGTATTATTTCTCTGTGGATTGCCACACTTGAAGCTCCCAGAGGCTTCTTAAGATTTCCTCCTGTTTCTTTACAGGCCTCCTACTTCAGTTTGTGTCTTTTCTTTCTTTTTTTTCCGTCTTTTTTCGTGCAGGATCTCAGAAGTTCACCACGACTCTGATCCTTCACTTGTAGTGCTGTGCAACAAACTTGCCTTTACCTGTTACTTGATATCTTGCGTCTAATTCTCAAGTGCCTTCGCTGACTCGGCTTGTGCCACCTCTCATCGCCTGCTAAGTCGCACACACACATACACACGCACACGCACGCACACCGAGCGGTGAGGTGACTGTGGTTCTTGTCAAGCAGCAGGGGTAGAAGCTGCCATCAAATACACTTTCTATGATAGGATTGGGGAGAAAAAAAAACAAACCTGCACCTGGTTCACAGCGGAGGTTTCTGAAACTTATACTCCAGTAGAAAATTGTTTGCTATGAACAGTGACCCAAAAGAATTTTTAAAAGTGAGGGTTTCTCAAAGTGGTTTTCTCACTTTTTTGTTTTAAGACTTTGAAACTCTCGAAATTGCTTTTTTAGAGGGTTGACTGTGCAAGAATGCCAAAAAATTGGAATGTTAAGGTATTTCAAAGCTTGAAACGTCAGGTTAAGTATTTGCATTCGTGCCAACATGTTTGAAATATTGAGATTTTATGTCGTCTTGACTCAGTATCTTCCATGATTGTGTTTTTAGTGCTCACACTGAGATATTAAACCTCGTTTCTTCTGTTTTTTCTGTGTAAATAAGCACATAGCATGTAGTTCCTTTTAAATTCCATTGTGACCTCTGAGATATGAGCTTTTTGAATGTATTGACTGATGCATCTCGAACACTTTCAACATTTTCACGATCCACTCAACAAAAATAAAATCCTTTAATGCAACAGCAACCTACGTGGAGAATTTAAAGTGCTTCAGTTCACATCAGCGGTTCTTGGAGCTCGATCCAAAAATGTTCTCTATATTGCAAAACTTCACATGACAGTTGACCTCACAGACTCTGCAGCTGGACCAGCAAAAAACCCAAAACAGAGCAGGTTTATTTTGGCCCATCTCGGCCCAGGCGCCGAGCTTCAGCTTGTGCCTTTATACACGGCCATTACATTTGAGTTCCACAGCTAAATGAAATCCTGGCAATCTCTAAAAAAAACCCCCCACAGGGTTCTCTGAAGGTATTTCCAGAATCCTCAAAGACTCCTAAACTTTTTAATAGATTTAAACCAGTAATAGCCGTGGTACTTTACTCTCCCTGGCTGTGTAATAAGCCATAACAATTTGATAAGCTAAAAGATTTTTTGCTGAGAGATTGTTTTTTTTGTCCCCCCCAGTGGTCACCGTCCAATAGGCCACAGTCGTCCCCTCTGTTCAACTGTATCCAAGTCGCATTAACATTTCAGTCAGCACATTTACAGTTTACCAAGAAGTGTCAGTGAAAGAGAGATTCTCAGAAAAAAATCAGGCAGCGCAATGTGAAGCAAAATCCATATCACTGTGCTGTCGGGATGAATAGAAACATACAATATTTATCTCAGGATTTTCAACGAAATTGGCCACTCAGAGCACTTTTATTGAAACAGACTGTGATTGAGATTATATACAAAGACCCTGCTTGTAAATGTACAAAAACAAATGGACAAAATATGAAAAAAAAACAAGTTTTGCGAGAGAATATTTGAGCAAAGTTGAGTTTGCTTACACCACACTAGGCTGTCTTGACTTATACTATAATTAGTGTTATCAAAAAATATATCAATATACCTTCAGCAGTCAATATAGTGCCAGGAAAAGAGACAAAGTGAGCTTAATATAACTTTTTTATGAGAAAATGAAGAGATTCATCAGATAAAAATTAATTAACTGATTTAAATAGTTGCTTATATTCCTTTAAATAGACACCACTTTGACAATATTATTGCCATTACACCTTTTTATGTGTCAAAAGATGTGACAGACATAATAGTTGCCGGGCAGGATTTTTTGGGGTATATATTCTGCCATCAAAGTGCGGCACATTCTGCATCATCTTCTTCCATTCACATTAAGCTCCTTTTATTTGAGTGTATCATTTATGGCAGGAGCTAAGAAGGCTTCACAAGCTGAGCTAAAGAGACCTCAATATGCACCCACAAAGCACATTTTTTATTCCTCTTTGTCATCGCAGAAGACTATATGAAGTCCCAGATAAAAAGGCTGTGATGTGCCGAGCTCGCATGGACACAGACTGCGCTTTAGCTGCTGCTGTGATTATTTACAACATAATGAGGAGAGCCTGAAGTTTCCAAAAAAAAAAAAAACCAAAAAGAAAAAAAAGAGCCACTCTGATCCAGATGGCTCGTCTTAAAAAGAATCTCAGTGTCTTTTTTGTCATTGATCACAGCTCCCAGCCCACAGATCACAGTGAAATAGTCCTGGCATGTTTTTTGTTTTTTGTTTATGAGTATGTGTATGTGTATGTGATAGAAAACACATCTTGTTCTGACTCCCAAAGAATATTTCAGGAAATTCAAAAAGACATTATGTGTATGTCTTAAATTCCTATTAGAGTATTCCTGATATAACAATTTTGCACCATTAAATGAAGTTTATGATTGGCTGATGGCTCATTTTAAAACGGGATTGAGTCAAATGTAAAAAAAAAAAGTGTCATTAATGTGTTTTTCCCCCAGAAAAACGTTTCTGCTTCCTTTCCTGACACAAAGTGGACTTGAATTACAGCTGAGATTTTGGTTTGGGATTCACTAACATTACACATCATCCGGTCTGAGCTTTTTTTTTTTTTTTTTTTTTTGTAATAGGATACATCAAGTGATTGCAGTGTGTAATTTCATTTCTTGAGTCTTAATATTATTAAAGCGTTTGTTGGAACATGACAGTGTTTATGATCCCCTGATAAGCTGACAGAGGTTAGCAGGCAGAAACTCTAATAGATGCTGTTGCATACAACAACAGCACTTAATTTCACACTGTGCTGGTCTTTAACAAAGACTGATCTGCCATCATCCCACCTTTGTGGCTGCTGAATAGACCCACATTTTATTGTTCCTTGAAATGCAAGTCAATGGCCATTTTTCTTGCAAGAGAACAATGGGGATTCAGGGAGGTGTGTGTTCAGAGTGATTGCAGATAAGTAATGCATTTTGAAAATATCATTTTCTCCTCTTTTTTTTTTTCTTCCTCTGACAGTCTGTGTCTTGTGCGCCTTCAAATTGTCGACACACAAGCCCTCTCCCGTGCCCTATCTGTTAAGCCTCTCCCCATGAAAGCATCTTCTAACTGAAGTGAAAACAGGCCTTAATGGATATTCTTAATGGGTATTCAAAAAGCTTGGCAGCGACGACGGCAGCATTCTTTTTTAATCAGACGGAGCTGAAAATGGAGGTTTGTGTCTTCATGAGATCTGTTGTCAGCCGGGCTTTCAGCGATTAGGAAAAGTCTTTCACTTCTGAGTCTGAATGATTGTGAAGAAGGTCCGTCTTGTACAAAATGTTTGAGAAAATGCAACACAAATGAAGTTGGACATTCTGCGAGGCCATAAAAAGCAATAATAATCGCAGGGGTAGTACCACAAGTGCACTGACTTCTTGATTTAGTTTTATGGAATTGGCTTTTTAGGTACCATTAGTATATTACGGTGCAAAGACCTCTTCATGTAGCAGTGCACTAAGTGGAGTTCAAATCACAGTGTAATTTCTTCAAGTACCCCTCTAATATTCATCAAGACCAGTAACCACCTACACTTGAACATATAATATACTATGAAGAAATATAGCACGGAGACCAAATTCAGTGGATCTTAATGTACTGAACAAAAAAAGACCAAGTATTAGAAAAATAGTGATAAAAATACTTTGCCATCTTACAATTATAACAGTTTTTATAATGCCCAAAATTAGTTATTTAAAAAATGTGTAAGGGACATTTCTGTCTGATTTTACTTCATTTTTGTTTTGTAGTTTTGGTTTCGTTTCTACACCTAATTTCACTTGATTAAGTACAGCATCTGGCTTAATTTCCAGTTTTGGTTCACAGTCATTTCTCTGATGACAGCTCTGTATGAACTCTAAAAATACACCACGAACAGTAGAAGAAAACACACATTATGCAACGCTTCTTTTATTAAAAGTGTCATCAGAGAATAAACTGAAGATCCAGATTTTGTCTCTGCAGCTCTGTGGGAGAAAAGTATTCTGGGTGTCGAGTTTGAACAGACATGTCTGAAAATCTTTATAAAACACCACGCCAAAACTACTTTTCAATAAACTACTTTCAGGTTTTTGTGCCTCATCTGCACACAAGACAAGGCATCATTACAGTAGTAGCCATCTCCAGCATCGGGCCAGGTCGATAATATTTCTCGAAAACCATTATGGTTGTGTATTCCCCCGGGGAAGGTCTTATGGTGGAGAAAATAGAAGTAGCGGAATGACGGTATCAAGTGATCTAATCACTTCTGGAGCAAAACCAGATAGTGGAAAGTGATTTCTTGTTCTTTCTGTGTCAGTATGCCAGATACGCGACGATGGAACAAAGATAGTCGTAATGAATTCCTGGCATTCAAAATTTATAATTTCGGTTTCTGAATATTGTCGGTTAAGAGTGGCTGCAATTTCTATCTGTGAACAGAACGATCTGCGAGTGCCTGGGCACATACAGTACTTCACACTGCGCAGTTTGTGAGGAAGTAATCAAATGCTACTTATCTTCATCCTCATTATAATAAACAGACATCACAGTCACATATGGTTGTGGTAGACAATGGACACAGATGGGTGATTAGTTGAAGTGTTCTGAAGGCCATGCTGTTCTTCCACCAATTGATATGGAGCTTGAGGCCCCCAGTGTAAAATGAGGACTGTAATCACAGATCCTTCAGAGCCGTAACTCAACGCTAACGAACAGCATCTTTGCACTTCTTAATTTTTTCCCTCTGCCAAATGCACCCAGGCAATCCGCCCCTTTTTAGAAAACGGGGATGCATCTGAGAAACCGGCAGATTTACATACATCACTACTTAACTGATCTCCTTCTGTAGTTCTTCTTTTCCTGTAATATATTCATATAGCTTTAAAGATGCTGTAAAAGTGTCTTAAGATTTAGGGTCCATTACCTTAGATGTAGCTGGCTGTGTTCTTAATGAATCACTTTGCTTTATGGCATCCCCTTCCATGCTAATATGCCGTGCACTCATATCTGTACCAGGTATAATAAAATGCAGCTTAGAGAAGCTTGTGCATCTTGCACTCGGAGAGGTATTAATGGCTATGTGAATCTTTGGATGATTAGCACTAGCTGGGACAGACAGCAAGCATTAATCATATGTTTTGATCGTGTGGATTTGAAGAGACTTGCAGCACTCTGCTCGGAGGAGCCCGCGGAGGTCACTAATTGAAGTGAGTGGGGGGTCTGCGGAAAGTGTGATCCTCCAACCTGGATGCCAGAGATGTGTTGATGAGTCCTGAAATATACCTTTTATGAATCTGAGCGAGGGTACATGTATAAGCCTCACATTCAGAGGGCCTTTAAATCCACAGCTGATTATTACATTTTGAAAATCCGAGCACATTCAAACGGAGAATCTCTCCGATTTTTCTTAATGTCCCATCAAGGGCAATAAGCAATGTGTAGGGAGGCCAGATTTATTGTCACATTAAGGATAAACCACTAGTGATGGCTACTGCATGTAAATCCATCTGGATTAATGTTCCTCAACTAATGTAAGGGCAGCATTAACAGCCCCCCCGTCCTCACAGAGACTTCGGTGCATAAGATGGCTGAAGTGCAAACCTCCTCGTTGCTAGGATTCTCACGCTGAGATAGAAAAACATTTTCCTCCGTCTCCTCTTTCGGAGGAAAGTGGAAAGAGCGGGCGGTGTTATGATAGCAAGAGAAATAGGGATTTTTAAAGAACTGATAATAAATAACAAAAGGGGAGGATGGTGGTATTATCTAGCTCATGTATCTCTAAGAACTATGTGGAAATTGGACAATTTCTTACCTCCTGTTTTTTTGTCCGGTGCCAACATTCAATGCCAGTGCAGGAAATAGTTTGCCCCAGAGGTGCAGTAGTGCTTATGTGTCGGTATACATCGTGTACCCACCTCCGGGCAGGGTGGTCTAACATATATCTCCCTAAATGTAGCCACAGTGCTTATCTTGCAGAGCGAGGCTCAAGGCAGTCATGTTACAGTCTTTAATGTAATCTATAGTGCTGCTGCTCACAGAGGCATTTGTATCCCTGACTTTAATTCTTCGGAGCAGAGCCTTCTTCCAGGCAACCAAAGTACCTCATGAGGTCACAGAAGCCCGAAGAGGAGAGATGCACAAACTCGGGGAAACAAATGTCTCCTCACTTTGTTGTCCTCCCGTGACCCTTTAGCTTCATTGGTAATCGGACGCGCACATCTTCAGACACGAGGTGGGCACTTTCTAAACTTTTTCTTAGTGAACAAAATACAACGATGATGCTAACGAGCTAGAGGACGAAGCCCATCCAGAAGGTTATATTAAAGGATGTGGTGTGAGATAACAATGTTACACACAACACAAATAGCATCGTGATGTTGTGTGCAGTTGCTGTTGGTTGTGAAGGGAAGAACTCACATTATAAAAGCAGCAATACTGCAACACAACGATGCTCCATTATACATAAATGGCATGGATTGGAAATGTCAAACAAATATATGACAAGTCTGGAACCAAAAGTCTGCTTAAAGGATTCAGAGAAATGGACCCAGTGAGTGTTATGTAATTATGTTATATTACTGGATTATAGTTACTCATAGTTTAACCCTTTCAGTTCCAGGCAACAGCAGCTCGTTTGTGCTGCTTTCATTCGTCAGCCTCTCAAAGTCCCTCAATAGGTTCAAATATGGATTTGCTGCACTAACCCTAACCCTTTTTACAGAATAACCAGGAGTATTTGCCAAAAACTCCTTGTATGTTTATCTATGCATACATATTGTATATGCATGAGAGTTTATTTAGCTAATGAGGAGCCAGAGGTGAGAATAAGAGGTGAGGAGTGAGTTTAACCAAATGTTTTGTGTACATGCCTCACTTAAACACTTAAAATGGTGGGCTGTAACTAATTTAACTAATTAGCTCATTTTTATTTTAATGTTATAGAGTTACATTATTGTAACAGTGCAACATAATATAAGCTTATATATTTGGGAGTAAAACACAATGTTTCCCTCTGAACTGTTTTCAGAGTGTAAGTAGAAAAACTGAAGTAATGTCGAGAATCTCTCCTTCTAGAAACGACAGGAATACCAATGCATCCGGACTCCACTGTTGTTGCTCTTTGCTGTATGTTGTGAGGTGAAAGGTGAGGCCGTGGAGGTCGAGGTGGTGGATGAGCAGGCACAGTAGCAAGTCTAACTTTAATCCAAAAGGCTGGAGTCTCCACAACTGTGAGTCACCACAGTCTTCCACAAACCACAACATAAACTGAGTGGTCAGAGTCGGAGAGAGAAAAGGAAGTGGGCCTGGCTGAACCCTGCTGTACTCCACTCGTCTTCACTTGTCTCCTGAAGTGTCGACACACTCAAGCTGCGCTTCGGAAGCCTGACAAGATCCTCTGGTCTGTCGCCAAGCCATGCATCGACAGCTCGCAGCTCACCGCTGGTTTCAGTTTGGCTAGAAGCTAAACTGAAATACATTTTTTATGAAGCATGATGGACAATAACTAAGAGTTCCCTGCAGTACGTATAAAGAACGCTGAATTTCTTGACCGGCCCGTCCCTGCTCTTATCTCTTTCACTTCCTCTTCCTCTGGCTTCAGCTCTCTGACAGGCTCAGATTAGATGAGCTCTGCCTTTTTGACATTTTAGTGAACAATCAATATGACAGATGCCAACCGGTGACGGTGACAGTCAGCTTCAACCTTTTGGTCAAATGTTTTAGTTCCAGATTTATAACCCAACTTTTACCAAGTTTTTCGGTCGTCCAACCATAATCGTACTTTAATCTCAGTTTATATGCCTCAACCAGAGTGTTTTCCTAAGATTAAACATACTGCAGCTGCCATGCCCATATATTTTACAAAGACAGAATTAAGTGCAATTAAATGCATGAAAAATCTTGTCCATAATTGAATCAGAGCCGCAATGATGAGTCTATTGACGAAAGAACAATCATGCATTGGTTTTGCAGAATAGCCCAGTATTGATAATCTTTACTGGTGTTTAGGTTGGATTATTGACAGCTGTGGAGGAGTAATACAGCAATGTGCGGAACATTAGATTTGCCTTTAATTGGATAGATCTATTATTGTGTTGAGCTCCGACCTCTGACCTTTTTCCTTTTGTCCAGTAAGCAGAAGCCATTATTGTTGGTCTCACCTACGACAGAATAAACAGTCCAGATCTTCTGTTGGCTTTAATGAGAGGATTTTAATTGAAAGGGCAGTTAAGCCCATGAAAGCAGTTTGAAAGCATGACACACTCCTGCGAGACACTGACCTTGAACAACCTTCATAAAGTTCCTCAGAAAGAACTAAGCTAATATGGATTAATTCCTTTCTGTCTGAAATGCCAATTAAATTAGGAATTAACTTTATTTCTTGCCCAGACTGGTTATCAGAGATTTCTTGATCCTCTGATTGGTCCCAACAGCTCTCCCATAACAACAATAGGCGGGTATCATCTAGTTCACTCGCAAATAATTAAGGATTATCCAGCAAGACTGTGTTAATTATGCCTACAGCGACAACAGGATCAGCCTGACGAGGGGGTTCGCTGGCGTCCCCCATAATGACCAGTGGCGTTCGAAGGACAATTACATCAAATGTGAGCACAACTGATACATCCGATACTCAGCGCTTATATAATGCAGCGCATCATTATTTAGGTTGATCTGCATCACTGTATGTGTGATGCCCATCATACTTTGCAGACTTTCCATGATAAGTGTGAGCAGTCATTATCACTCATGAATAATATCCGACACATTTTCTGCCCACTGTGGGCGAAAAACCACTGATGTGATCTGAGTAATCTGCATCAGCTTTGTAACTTAAGCTGTTGCTGATGTAAAAAAATATGCATATAAATAAATGTGCAGTGTATTCAATTTGCAGTTATTACAGAAACAGTTACTGCTGCATGTAAGTTTGCATCAGTTATTATTTATTTTTCATGTTATTCACTTGATTAATATTATTTAATCCATTTAGGTCAAATCTCAGCCAGTCATGTCTCTTCTTTATTGAGTCTTTTGCTGAGAGACCTCTACACATGTTTTGTTTGAAGCTGTCAGATGGAGAGGGGGGGGGGGAGCTTTTCTCCCATTTCAGCCGCAATTCCAAGAGAAAGCTTTTGTCTTGTACTCGTGCTGGAAAGAGACCGAGCGAAATGAATAATTGATGGCGCGAGATGGATGGATTCCTTTCTGTGGAACGCCGGTCCAGTTGTGTGTTGTATTACCTGGAATGAAGGGGCCGCTGTGTATCATCAGCAACACAACCATAAGCTCGCTACACTCAGCTCTGCATCTTTTTTTATTCCCTCTTGGTCTTTTTTCCTTTATGGCGAACTTTCCTTTGACCGTGTAAAAGTCAACAACTGCTCTTGTAAAAAAAAAAAAAAGACCTTAGACCAGTGTTAGTGCAGTTGGGCAGGATTTGTTTAATGATGAGGGCTCTGTTAGCATGTTACCGGTCTTAGAGGTGTCTGTTGTCCAGATAAATGATACCAAATATGCCTTAATTAAAGCTAAATTAGTTATCAAGGTTTGTCTGATGCAGTGCAGAAAAATAAAACAGCCTGACCTTTTCTTGATATTTGAGGCTGATAATAATGAGCACAATGTGACTTTTTCTCTCCAGTATCTTTTCTGATGTTGTTAAGTTTTCCCCGATTTTAAAAATTGTATGTTTCTCAGCTGGAAATGAAGATGATGTAGCACAAAGTTATAGCTCAAAAATATATATAATGTTGACTATTATTCTTGTTTTGTGTGCGTTAACCCAAAACCTACAAATAAATACAAATATAAATACTTCAGAAAAGGAAACTTGTTTTTAGGAGCTGCTGTACTGATGAGAAAAAAAACATGTGCAGTCTGATTGATGAACTTTGCAATGGAGATACTGTTCCTAAATGATCACAATTTCAACAACTTCTAAACTGCAAATTGTCGTCACTTAATTGTGAAATATTGCACAAGTCAGATTATTATCACTCAATTATTTAATGAGTGACTGAATATTATACTTGTCATACTGTGTTTTACATGAATACTTGATAATATCCTTAATAATTCATAATGAGGGTTAAAATGATGTCTCTCAGCTTTATTGAAAATGTGTTAAAGGTGTTAATAGAATTTGAATAAAGGGGACAAAACATTTTTAAAATTGTATTCATAAAATGCTTTAAAGTTACATGAATTCAGCACAAAATCATGAAACAGCCAGAAGAGAAACTGACACAAAAACAACAAAATAAAAAATCTAACCGAGAAGAGCGAGGCGATGTGCTCTACTGTGAGTCTGTTTTATTAAGCTTAATAGACAATCTAATGGTAAAATGTATCGTTTGAGCATTTATAGAGTGATATTGTTGTCTGAAGTAGAAAAAGTTTTTTTCTGTGATGGAGGGTTTGCAGCCATTCAGCCAAGTTGCTCAACATTAACTCTTCAGATGAGTGACTTTGCTCTGCGGCTCAGCGGCGCGCCCGCGGCTGAGGGCTGCACAGCGGCGGCACAATGGTCAGATAAACAGAAGGACGTTTTGACCTGTTGGCTCGTCCCTTGGCTGGGAGTTGGATGAAGCGTACCATGACATTGAGAGAGGGTGTGAACGTTTAAGTGGCACCAGACACCTTCGGGGAGATGCCACATAGAAATGTTTCACTTCTAACACAGCGTGGTGCCGAAGCTATTTCAGAGTAGACCGCTGAACCCGGGTCACGGGGAGGTGAAAGAATAAGTGCGAGCGTGTGAAAAACTGGTGAGGAGATTGTTATTGGCAACGAGCAGTCATTTTTACACTTTTATAACTGCAGTGAATAATGAATGAAAGGCAACTGCAAAAAAATTTGTCTGGAGCACAGCACAGCTTCATTCCCAGCGTGATGTTCAGTGACTGTCGATAAGAGGAAAACCGAAACTTTTCTCTCTCCGTCTGTTCGGAACAGCGGAAGCCTTTGGGTCAGCAAAACAACTTATTCCCCATATTTCTCTGCGAGCATTGTCAGTTTCCTTTCTTTATTGCACCAGACTCAGCTACCATATTTGACAAAGACGGCGAAAGAACCACAGCCGTACAAAAATAAATCCTGCTGAGGTCAGTAATCTCAGTGAATTCAGCCTTTTGAACTTAAGCACAAGCATGAAATTTAACCACCCCCGGGGCGAGATTAATTACCCGATGAGAGTACCTTTTTATGGCAGAAGTTTATCACAGGGGGGGAAAGGTTCTTACCTGTGATTCTTTTATTTCACTGCAGGGCATTATTGGTAAAGCGAGACTGTTGATCATATTCTCCACCACTTATCCAATCATGGCCAATCCAAGAGAAGATCTGAGAAGCCCCCCGTGGAAATTGGAGATAGTTATCAGTCATCTTAGCCCAACAGGAGAGAGAGCCACTGAGTGATATTGTCAGCTTGGATGTCATCCACGAGGGGGAATGTCAGAGAGAGGGTTTATGGGAGCACACAAAATAGGTGGCAATTTATGTAGTTAGGTGGCCATCTGCGGCGAGGAGATGGGTGCAAGGTTTATGGATACCCCCCACTCCTTTTTCAGTGCACTCGAAAAAGCATTTATTTTATCAGTGCACTATAGCGTCGTGGCCGTCCACAAGGTTATGTTGTTTTTGACATATATGTCTCACACTCAGAGTCACCATTAAGCCCCCCTGAAGCAATTTCAAAGAGCTGCCGATACATCATCAGGCAATATCATCAGATGGTGTTTGGGAAAGGAAGTTATATCAGTATCACTAAATAGGAGTGATAAAGGTTTTCTTGGCTGCATTTTTTTGAATATTTACTCAGTTTGACTTTCAATACAAAGCTTCTGTCATGGCCACTGACTTCACCCTGGTCTTTTTTTTGTCCGAGCTGTCTCTCAGCTCAGTCAGGCCCCTCTGAGTGTCTGGATCTCCCACATCTGATCTGAAGCCGCATGTTAAACCCCCTTGACCTGTCGTCCTGCCTATTTTTGCATCTATCCAGCATAAGAGGGATAACAATGTTCAGGTATCCCACTTTAATATGTGAGTTGTGTATTGTGCTGTGCTCTCAGATTTTAATTACAGCATCAAATCTACAGGCACAGACGGAGCGATATAGTCCTTTTGTGACGAGGCGAATGAGTTTTTCTCCCGCGTTTATGCGGCACACTCTTGAAATATTCATCGAGATGCCAGATTTTTTTTCCGCTGAAAGCTGAGAGGTTAACAGCGATGATACAAATCATACCCCTGCACTGATAATTGCCCAATATTATCGTATTACGTGCCCCCATTAGATAGATATTGATTCTCCTAGCCACGAGGACACCAGTGGTTCAGATATCCCGCATACAGCCGTAAAAAATATTACTCTGCCTGTAGCTGCATAGCTGAAGTCATTTAAAGTCTTTAAAAAGTTAAAAGTTGGAAATATTTAATTAAAATCACCCATTAACATATGGCCCATGGCTCTAGAAAATGGGATCCAAGACACAAATGGCAAAGCCATAATTCAATCTTTAAAAAGGGAGCTCTGTCAATAGGCATGGGTAAGGTCAGGTACTTCACAATCTCCATCTGCGTCTTCCAGCTGAGTTATGATCTCTCAATTATATTACGACATAAAAATTTTTGCCCAGGTTGGGTTTGGTAATTGAGTTGAATTGACTAAAGGATTCATATTACAGTTTAGTCCTCTCTCACACAGTGGGGAGTCATTCAAATGTGAGTACAGAGCCACAGACAGCCAGAGATTCTTAGCCTTGATGCTCAACTCCGCAGATTAGAATATGAAATTAATCCAGCGGTATCTGAAAGCAGCGCATGGATCATATATACATCTAAAAAGATTTTATGCTTTTGAAAATCGTGAATATATGGAAAGTGATTAATTAGAGCGTGCGGATGTGGGAAGGATTTCATCTTAACTTTAATCATTTGCCATTATGTTTGATTTGAGGCAATGATTGCACAAAGAACAAGTTCCATAAAGAATGATATACTTCAGTTAATACCCAAGGTTCCTCTTCTTACATCAGCAGTCCTTTCTATGAATTCCTGAAGCATTTTAGATGTAACATGAAGACACTTTACATAAGTTTATCAGAGGATTACTGGTGTGGCGTTACCTCACCACGTGATGCAGACTTTACGAGTTATATTCCAGATATAACAGACATGTTGGTGATAGAAAAACACCTTCCTGTCGTGATTCAAAGCCTTATTGTGTTTACTTTCTGTAGGTGACCTTGACTTTTTTTTTTTCTGAAGATATCTGAAACCTCTGATGATGTGTTCCTGTAAAGACGGTGCAAGATTCACATCCACCAACAAAGCCTGTGCGAAGGAGATTTTGTTTTGAAGAGCAGCTTTTACTCATCCTGCCTTTATAATTACCAGCCAGAATATTTTTTTTTTTTTAAAGAAGAGGAACCTAATAAGATAACTATGCTTGTGTAACCTCACAGTTGTTTTTTTTCTCTCCAGTTTTGCTCCTCTCTCAGTAAAAAAAAAGGACCCCTTTGCTATTTTATTTGACGTTTTTGTCCCCCCCACAGAGAATCGATGCCAAATAAAGCGTAAATTTATTCTAGTTTAAAAGAAAAAAAAACCAACATAAGTAGACATCTAGGTTCAGTCTGTGGTCATTCAGGCGATTAATTATGAGTGTTTGTTTTGTATTTGTTTAATTCATGAAGGATGATTCATTCACTGAAGGCTCCAGTTGGAGGGGGGGGGGGGGGGGCGGGGTGTCTTTGTACAACCAAAAACAGCGAGGGGTGGGGTGTTTACAGAAGGGGTGGCCATGGTGATGGGGCAAACGTTGAGTGGCCCCTCAAG
>JAQMCX010000009.1:7693831-7721117 GCA_029814765.1 Acanthurus leucopareius | reverse complement strand
CCCCCCCCCCCCCCCCCCCCCCCCCCCCCCCCCCCCCCCCCCCCCCCCCCCCCCCCCCCCCCCCCCCCCCCGCGTTGTCTTTGTACATCCAATAACAAGGAGGGTTGAGCTTGTTCCCTCAGAGGTCGACATGGTGATGCGTCAAACATTAAGTCTCACATCAAGGACAATATTTTAAGGAAATATCCGTCATTTTTGTGATAAAGAATGATGTATCCTCTTCAGCAAAATAATAACTTACAAGGTCAGTAACCTAGGTGTCTATAAAATCTATTACATAAGAGAACCTTTGAAATAAATTGTAAATTTTTCTGCTTTCTTGCAGCTTTGAGACATTTTGTGAGTCCCTGTAGGATCAGATACATGTGATGCCTTGATATGATATTCATTTCATCTCCATGTTGATGAATTACATTGTTGCTGTTTTCCCTGTTTAGCTCACTTGTGAACTAATCAAGATGGAAATTTTCCGAAATGACTTTGTGAATCAAATCCTGCACACTCGCTATGCACCCCGATGAATATTCATAGCTTTCTCAGCTGATGAGCACTGTAGATGGATTAAGATGCTCAATTTGATTCAATTAAATAAATATTTATACACTCCCACATACCACGAAAGCTTTCACAGGTGCTATTTAAAATTCTTCTCTCCATTTTTCATCCGTCTCTCACATTCACACCACAGTTCACCGTCTGATGGCCATTAATCATCTATAATAAGAAATGTCATATATTTTATTGGAAACAATTAAGAGCAGAGAAAACAAACGAGCGTCATCACGACCCTTCTGTGCTGAAAAGGACATTAATGAGTTTATTGTTGATATGTTTTGACTTCTTCTGTTATCACTTTTTTGTTGTGCTGGTTCATTTCGCTCTGTTTCTTACAGTCAAAGCATTTAATGATTCTGCCTGAAGACGCTGCTGAATTATTCTAATCCTACAACACTGACACAGGTGGACTGTGTATTTAATGTAGATTAAAAGTATTTTACCTGATGCTTTTATATCACCTGATTTACATTATATTCTTATAGATTTTATAAACTATCTATAAGCATAGCTGATATTTTCCCTCAATTGTTGCTCAGAGGTGGTAAACCAGTCAGATTGTGATGCACCGTCTTGTCTCAGTTTATTAATGAAGGCTTGAAGATGTGCTTGAAGAATGTTTGGTCAGTGAATGCATCTGTGAAGACCGTCACAAAAGACACTTGAATTACCCATGTAAATATATGCTAATGCTAGCTTGCTCAGACTTGTGCTCACACAGAACTGGTCAGTGCAGAACTGGTCCGTTATAGTTTCCTCAATAATAATAATAATAAAAACAGGAAAGTAGAAGGCATGAAACTTTAAAGTTACTTCAAAGATTTTGTCCCCTAATAGTCCAGAGTCTGTAATAAAGTTTTATGAAGGGGATTTTGAGCTGTGTTTCTACCTCTCAGTTTGATCCCGTTAGATCACAAAGGTTCCCATCAGCCACCTGCCGGGAAATCCCTGCACATAAAACACAGGTACGCTGAGAGAGAAGCACAGAGTCCCAATCCATCCCTCGCGAGTGACAACTGTATCCCTGACTGGCGTGTCCACTTGAAGCCAAACCCCCCGCGGCCCAACCAATTTCAAGGGTCTGACCCTCGGGATGTCGGCGCTGATCCACAGACATAAACAATACACTGTTAGCTAGCCTGTGCATGTTCCAGTCCCTTGATCTTCACCATGGGAGTCGCCTCCATCATCTCTGAGAGAGAGCTATCAGCACAACACACATGCATTCACTGAAAAAAAAAAAAAAAAAAAGTCTGTTCAGCCGCAGAGACTCAATAAGCCCAGTCTCTGTGTTTAAAAATGCTCCACTGTGGGATCTGTTGACAAGTGAGGGCTCCTTCTTCTTCTCTCAGCCACCCTTGAAATATTTATCAGCACAACTTATCACCCCTTGATCAATTATACACCTGCCATGGGCTCGCAATTAATTATTAACATGCTGCTGATAAGCATCTTACCCATTGATTTTTGTCACTCATTTCAGAGGGATATACTGGAAGGGGTTTTCTCTCGCTCTGTCGCTTGACATTTGGCCGATCACCTCGGTGAACCATCCAGAGCTGACAAGTCAGACACATCAACCCCGTGAAGACGCTGAAGGCCTGGTTGCACTCCATCATTTTTGATTCTTTTTTCACTTTAAGAAAAACTTAAAATGTCGGCCACTAAAATAACTCCACGAATGCAGCAAATTACTTTTTTCTGATTGTGAGTTGATCTGCTGATTAAAGCGATCAATTAAAAGTGGGAAATATAACAAAAACAGCCTCATCTAAGTTTCTAATTTTGTCTGAACAACAGTTAAACCTAAAGATGTTTGATTTCCTGTCACATTAGACAGAAAACAACCTGCAAATGCCTAAAATATTTCCTTTATAAAAAACAGAAAAAATACAAACAAGCCAATGTGTGTTTCCTCTTGGCAACATGAAAATTGGTGCAGCCAGAATTTTATCCACTGCTCTCACAGCTCTGTGGGGAAGGGATGGCAATGTGTGACTGCACTGAGGTTGATATATCACTATGTGATCACATAACATCACATCCATGATCTATGCTTACGTGACTGGCTGTCTGACTGGCAACAGAAAGCTTCCCTTTTTAAAAAAATCTGTGTGCAACAGTGAACCAAGCCTCAGCAGAGGGTTCCTCAAAAATCCTGAGACAGAAATGCAGTTAATGTTCGAAATGACAAGCAGTTTCTAAATGCAGATTCAACTGTAAATCACATATTCTGTAAAATACATATATTTGTTGTTTGTGGGACTTTTGTTGGAGTTAAGTTCGATGATGACTAATTTTGTGTGCCCGGGAAAATAACTGTGAAAGAGTAATTTACATATAAACCCCCAAAGTACATTTGTGAATCCCATTTATTACTACTGAGACTAATCTGACTAAATATGTCAATTAACAAGTAATTGGTCATTAATCTGTAATTAGAAGGCAGAGTATCTCTTACTGACATTTGCATAATTTTCTAATTTGTGACCTGTTTGGCCCGGCTGACTGAGAAATCACACTTCATTGTCGGGAGCGACACATTCCCAAAGATTTCAATCTCCCTCTGTGAAGCAGCCATAAAAGACCAGGCCCGCAAAGTTTCAGAAAGCACTGCAACACAACATAAAGCTGATGTTAGAGTTGCCTCTGTGAAATATTCCTGTGCTGCCTCTGATTAAAGCCTCCTGTCCTTCCCCACAAACCATTAAGGCACAACTGAGTAACTTGTCGCAACAACTGCTGGCAGGACTCGGGGTTTCCATGACAATTTCATCAAAGTTGTTGATTTCTCGGATTTTCTCGTGGCCTGTAGCATCATGATTCAGATTTGAGAGATATTGAACAGTGTGAGGTATTATCTCTTCCAGCCAGATATGCAATAAGTCCTGCATGCATAATATATATGAAGCCATTCATTCAAACCAAGCATCCTTTACTTAGTAGTTTCAGGTAACACAAAGCAGCAGGTTCAATCACAGACTCCTTTTGTAACCTCATGGCCACTGCAACCTCCACAGCGTTCTTTTCTCATGTACCCGTTGGAGAGGAAGCTCAGATGAATTATTTCATCCCGTCTGCAGGAACACCTGAGTTGCCCATGCATAATGGTGCCATCCAGCGCCAAGGCTAACATATGCTGGATGCCACAAAGAGTTGAAGAGAGAAATTGAAATGTTACTTTCTTCATAGCCACGGCTCCCAGTTTCGACAGACTAAGTCTGCCAGGGGAAGATTGATTGCTGGGGAGATTGAGTTTGAAAGTCAGTTTTCACCATGGATAAGGCTCTCAAGATTGGTTTTCAAAATGATGTGTAGATGCTTGCAGATTTGGCAAGAGAAAGGTTGGACATAGACCAGACTCATTTTCGTACTTTTTCCCCTCCTCCCTCAAGGGCAAATAATTTCACAGAACATCTCAATTTCAGATGAATTCCACGGTCTTGTGCTTTTGTTTAGTAAACGCCAGCTCACAGTCAAACTCTCAGGCTTTCTACTGTCAGAGATCAAAGATCTCTCAATCCCAAGTATTCTCTTAGACTTTTTTTTTCTCTCAAAAAAAAAACACACACACAACCGTTTTTACCTTTTTAAATTCAGCTTGCGTACGTTTCTCTTCCTCTGGTCCACCGACATCATCAAAACAAGTCAGTGGACTTCCGAATGTGTTCAGACAACTGTAGATGTCAAGACTAGTCCACGAGGCATATTAAACAGATCAAAGACTAAGAGATTAATGGCTATGCCCAGATGGAAAACAGGGTAATTAATGAGGAGCTTAACAGGAAATTAAATAGAAGGCAATGCAATTATGGAGGTGAGTGTTGATCAATAACCTTGACTAGCAGCCTCTGGGATGCTGCATCATACAATAGAGCTCAACTTATTTGGTCTATCAGCAGAGAAACATCCCGAGATGAAACAGCAGGGGGTTCGTGTGTCAGTTCGAGCAGAAGCACATGCGTGCGTGTAATATATTACTATTTTTGTCAAAAGACAGTATGGCAGGATGAAGTGTGTCGCCTCCAGACCAGAAACGGGCAATCAAGTCGTTCATGCATTAATTTACCATTAATTAGCCCCCCTCACTGGTATTTATATTCACTGTGAGATTGGAGCGATGACCTCATGACCCCCTGGAAATTATCATTAAACTGGTTAATGAGAAGTTGTTTTAAATTTGCATTCAAGAGTAGTAGGTGAGTGTAATTGGTTTCAAAATATAATTTGAGTAAAAAAAAAAAGAAAAAAAAAAAGGGGGTATAATTAAAGATTTTCATCCCTAATCCCTATGCTGTGTGTGAAACTAACGTGGTTTTTTTCAATTATGAATATCTCCTGTTTTTTTTTTTTTTTAAAAAGTCATCTCATGACAGTTAATAGCCTCAGAAAACTAAGTGCGAATTGATGAAAAGACAAAAATCACATTAAGTCTAACTTCTTGGCTCTGTTTGAAATAAAAATAAGAAAATAATGATTTTATCCTCAGCTAAGAAACACGACTCCACATATGGATTTTATTTTTAATCAGAGAGCTCCAAGTGTCACATTCTTCAAAGGGATCTCTAGGTTTATTTTTTAAAGGTACCCCGTGGAGTTCTCATTGTAAACAAGCACTGTTTTATGTGCATTCAATATTTCTCACCAAATTGCCTTCTGTGAATCCTTACGGCTCAACAAAAACCGAATTGGATGTATTTTCTTCTGAATAAAACTTTTTGCACTGTTTTTAATGCTTTCAATCTTACGATGTTTACTTAGCCTTTTTATTAGACTCCAGAAGAGTTTAACAATTATAACCTTTTTTTATGGATTAAAAGAAGGACAATATTTTATTGCGTTTGCAGTTGGAGGCGACCCGAAAAAGCTTTTTAGACCACAGTGAGGTTTTGGTTCTAAGTTCAGGATTTGATGCTACGGCAAGTTAACTCATCAGTTTTACAGGCTGCAAGTTAAATTTTCTGGTGGAAATCAGCAGTAAAACAAGACACTGCTTGTGTCTGCTGCTCCAAAATGGCCAAAAAGTCAGTCTATTCATTTTTAAGATGCAAAATTGGATTTAGAAACAGAATTAGCAACTATTTTACAAGAAAAATTTGACTATTGTCCAATAAATTCAGGCATTCAGAACATCAAGAACATTATTATCTCTGTTTATTTAAAACCTGCTGTCATATTTCATGAGATTGACTTCTTTATTTTTTGAGTTAGATTTAGTGAGACTCATTTCACCTTATCATTTTCCCAGCAACCACCAAAATTTTTGTCTTACATCTTCAGGTAGAAATAAACTCCACAGGTGTTTGACCTAAAATAGTATTTTTTCCTCCCATGATCCTCTGGTGATGATTTTTTTTTTTTTTCAAAGATGTTGTTGCCTCAGAACCATGACATGTTTTGATGGCAGTGAGATTGAATCAGCTTCACACTTATGTCACAGGATGTAGTTTTCTATTGTTGCCATGACAACAAAAAAAAAAAGCAGAGGCACCACTGGTCCTGTTGTACTTCGTAGTGTCAAGATATGTGTGTAACTTTGCAGGCAAGAAAGTTTAGTCAATTTTTTTTTAGTTTTAAAAACCTTCAGGAGGCTCACTAATATAAATATGAAGCATATGTGCAGAATACTTTGTGTTCTGGTCAAACCTCCACTACTGCCTTACTGTTAATTACAGTCAGAGTAAGTGAATTAAAAACAAATATTAAACTCCTGTCCGAAGTGTTGCCAGAGAGAGTCAACAGGCAAAGAAAACGCTTTTTTCTACGACTGCTGGAAAAAATACTTGTACTTTTTCAGACTTTTAATTGTAGGTTTCAAAGTATATGGATCAAAACTAAATCCATTTTGCATGTGCCAGACTTTAATTTTCCGAGAGGCACTTTGTTATTGAAAGAGAACGCTGGATACCACTTTCAGAGCTCGTTACTGAGCAGCTCCTCTGGCTTTCTACAGCATCTCAACAGTGCCAACTGAGTTTAAAAATGCTTCGGCTGTGCCCAAAGTATATAAAACATATTTAAAATTGAGGCTGTTTCAATCTAGAAAAAGTAGATTTATTATTTATTTAAACATTTAAAACAACCGGCGTGTTGTATGCACAGTTAAACTACAAGGCCTTAAAGTTTGGGATAGGTGTTCACCTTTGATACTGAATGTCATGGTTCCTGTCATTGGAGCTGCAAAATCTCTAAAAATTTGTAGTTCTTAAAACACCATCACTCGTTCCCAGCACAAGAATAACTGTGAGCCATGCAAGTATATGGTGATTCGGTAAAAGATAAACCGTGCAAAAGGGACCTGTGCACAGTCATAGCCATACTTAGTGGTTAGACGCGAAAAGAGGCGGAACAGCAGCACTACCAGCATGATGTGCCGCTAATTCATAAGCAGCCATCATCATAAAGAGCTTAAATACATGATTCTTTTACCAAATGTCAAAAATTATGATGCATCAGTCCATCAGAGCTCTCAGATATCACACAAACTGACACAAACCCGCAGAAATTGAACAGGTCTGTGAGGAATGTTGTCTGGACTCGGTCCTGCTCAGGTGCTTTAGGAATGTAATAGATTTTAAGTGTACTTTTTGAGTTTTTTAGCAGTCAGAACTTCTTGTAATGTTTAAATTGTCCTTTAAACTCAGATTTGCAGCTTTCAGTTTAAAGTGTGGCGGATAAATTCACCAAAATATAATGACTGAGCATCTGTCTCCCCTGCCAGTCTACAGGCCAAAGGCATATTGAAAATGTAAAATGTGCGCTGTAATGAGATGGCTTTCGCTAACGTCTCGCTGCTTCTGTCTTAAAAATCAAATCATGGCAAAATATTAATAGCTTGCCTAAAGGTTTCTTTGGTCTCTCTTTTTTGATATTTTTGCAGTTTTTTTTTTTAATTTGTTGAGAAATAAATGCAAATTTAAAAAAAAAAGAGAGAATATCTCCCCAGAGTGCAACTAAAGCTTTGCAAGCATGACACTCCCATATAGAGTAATATTTCAGGTTTTAACAGTTTTTGTGAATGTATGATGTGTCAGGCTGTGAAAATTAGCAAGTCTCTGCTATTAATGATCCAGTTTGATTTGCACTTTACATTTCAGCTGATCCGCATAAGAGTGGATTTCAGAAAATTGGACCCCAGAACACAGAATCCTGTTTCCTCAGGGGGTTTTCCCTGAGTAAGTGATCCACAAAATCCCAGTGCATAGAGAGATAAAGGGATGGAGAGGAAGAAAGAGGGAGAAAAAAAAAGAAACAGAGGCACAGAGGGGGAGAAGGGGAGAAGGGGGGGGGGCAGAGTGTGACATAGGAGTGCATTTCAGCTTCACTGCCTCCCATCCTGCGCATGTGACCATGGAGGATCTGAAAACCTCAGCTTCGCCCCACAGCAACGGCAAGGAGAGAGGAATGTTCTTGGGGAGACTAAATTTAGACCCAATGTGCTGTACCATCAATCCCGATTAAGCTAACTGCGGAGCCGCACTCGTTGTGGGAAGAATATGGCTGAATGTTGAATCCAGGTTACATAAGTGTTACTTTGTGTCTGGCCCTGTGTGGCTCGGAAATAAAAAGGAACATAAATGTTTCTGAGAGCACTGTATCATACCTCCTTTGAGGAGATTACAGAGCTGCAGCACTTTGTGCACTAACTTAAAAAAAAATCTCCATGAACATCTCAAGGTGCTCAGAATTATTTGCTGTACTTAAGCATATGATGAAGATGGCTTAAGAGTCCTTAGCTCTAGATTACTGATATACACAATGCTGATCAACAGCTAATTTCACCTCTTTTTCATGTCTGTCCTGATGGAAGTTCAGAATTTTATGAACAAGATATTTCTTTTTTTTTTGTATTTTAAAGCTTTACAGGACCACGTTTCAAGTGGGTTTGCTTTAATTGACAGTTCTCTCAAATTTTGGCACTCAGTTACGGTCACTGCTCCAGTGGCCCGTCCACTGCAGCTCGAACTAATTGTCCAAATTTTAGTTTTCTGTCCTCCAAGAGCTTAAAATTGCAGTAGGCAGCAATCCAAAGCTGTGCACTCGAAAAGGTCTCTGAGGGTTTTATTAGACTCTTTCTCTATGTTGCATTAAAGTCTACATATGTAGAAAATGTTCCTTTTCTGTCGCATTATTCTGCGTGCAAACGACAGACACGGAGTCTGTTTGTGAAAGTGAAAATACATACACCCCTTGAACTACACAATGCGTTGAAACCACTACCTCACTGAGTGCTCACTGTTAAGTTTTCTCTCATATAAAAGATCTTTATCAGTGTTGCGAGGTGTTAACACATGTATTACAATGAGAAAGATGACTGTGCTTCACTAAGAGCTGTGTTTTTATAGGCTTTGTCTCAGTCTGACATTTTCATTTTATATCACGTAATACATTATAAATGAATTGTACAATTGATACAAAAATGTCTGGCTTGATATCTGAATTATCGAGAAAAAGATCATTTCTAAGTTATATACTTTGTTGAGTTGTGTACTTCCATTATCCCAAATAATTCCAACTAAGTCCAAACCAAAGATAAACACATAATTTTATTCAAGTTAACAGTGCGTAGCTTCATCTCCTTTACACCCTCTAGCAACTAAAACTTCAAGGGAAACACAGGCAACATCAGACAATATTTGGGAGAATGTGGAAGCAAACTACCAAACATAACGCAAATTTATCCCAGTCCATAAACACATCTGCAGGAGTCACTTTGGTGATCTTAATTTGTAATGGTGATTGTTCATCAATGGTGGCAACAATTCCCATAATCCCACACTACTTTATCACATCATCAAACTACGTATTTTGATGTAGAAGCAGCAAAATTTACATAATATGCATAAAACAAATGTATAAAGGATGACAGCCTTTAAATATTTAATATTACTTACAGGGTGGATATAAATAGACAATTTTTTTGTTTAGATCATGTAAAATATGGCAGGATCAATATAGAAAGACATGCTTAAATCTTTAATTACCTCAGAACTTGGTAACTTTGTGTCACATTCACCGGTTTTAAAAACAGGCCCTTGATGTTTTTTTGTCAGCTGATCCTTTTTAAAAACACACACAAGCTGTCGGCACTCACAGACCACAGCCAGCTCATTTATCATTCAAGCACTCTCCTTCAATCACTCCTTACAAATAATGACCAAATTATTAATTCACAGCGTATTGACAGCGAGGCAGCTCGGGTCACCATGGCAACAACAGGGACCAAGCTTGGAGTTCATCCACAGTCTGAAGTATTTCTTGGATTTCACTGGAGTCCTTGTGTTGCCGTCCTCTTTATCACACAGCCTTTCTAAACACTTTTAAGTTCCTTATTCTTCTTCATCTCACATTTTCATGTCAAGAGGGGTGTCACGCAGACATGCCAAAAAAAAAAACCAAAAAAACAATGTGATAATGTGATTCTCGGCTCTTAGTTGCTCTCCAGGCGCACAGAGAAAAACCTCCCTCATTATCAGAGTAAATGCCATTTGCATTATCCAAAAAATTGTGATGGATTTTTCCTGTCAAACATGCATGTATTCTGCTCCAGCTTAATCAAATATTTATTCAAATGCCGTGTTCCTGAAATAGTGCGATAGTTAACGCTTCACTTAGTGGGGAGAAATAGAGTATTGATTAATACCCCTCGTTTCATTTGCATGCGGCCCTACTGCGTCTTGACTTGTGTAGATGTAATTTAACCGAACTCTCTCAGTTAATGGTGCCACGATTCATCATGTAAATAAATGCATCAACATTACAAAGCTGTTTTCATAGAAGACATTCATAACATGAATATATTCATTGAACTTACACTTACACTTGTCACTTTTTGTTTGCGCTGCTTTCAAATCAGTTTCAAATTACCTGTCTGCGTCATCTTTTATACTGGATGTGTTCTCAATTGCGAGGGCATCCGTCATCGCAGCCACTCGAAAAATCTACAATTAGAATCCAGCAGGGAAGCCTATTCTCTCAGCTCAGCGGGACCGTCTTCTCTCCCCAGTGGTGTATGGATATGTGAATGTGTTATGAGGCCGATGCTGCTGCCTCCTTCCAGGTTCAGAGCCGTCCCTCGGCGCTCCTGCCTTGTCACAATCTGACTGACGGATGTGCCGGTCTGAACAATCACTCAAACCGAGACCAGCGCCCTGCCAAAGGCCTCACACCTACCAGATCGCTATCCATTAGTCACATCATCCTCTTGATCCTGGCCTGTTTGGGTCATTTTTTTTTTTTTTTTGGTTCACATTAGGCAACCTGGTGTCAGGAAAAAAAAAAAAAAGCCAAATGAAAGCTATGAATTGTCAGAAACATCCTTACATTTGTGGCAATAGCAACATACAGCTTCTGCAGGGAAGATTTTACAGTGTTTGCCGTCAGAAAGTCAAAGCAAAGCAGAGCAAAACCCAGTGTTTTTCTGTCAAGAACTGTTATCTTTTGCTGCACAGTCTACTGACACTCAGTGAAGCGGGCTGAATAGCACAGGTGGAGGAACCTGACGTCAGATTGACAGCCATAAATAATGAACCAAGCAGGGACCTGCATTGCTCACACCGCCCAGGGACAGCCAGTCTCCAAAGAATGATGAGAGGAGCCCAGGAGCCCAAGGACACTCATCTAATGGTCCACCGTAACCAGTGCTGCTGTCGCATATCTCAATCAAACCACACAGCCGCCACACACACACACACACACACACACACACACACACATACTTAGGAAAAAAAAAATATCCTGTCATGTACATTTCACAGAGATGAAGATCTGACACCGAAACTCCCCATACATTTAGGTTTAACATCCCTTGGCCTAATGGTTGAAGACGAACATGGTGATTAAAGGCATAGCAAAGTAGACACTGGTCAGCTTTAGAGCAAAAAAAAAAAAAAAGCAGTCCTGGAGAGGGAGTCCTGCTCGGTGATCATTAAAAGATCCATGTGGTGAGTCCAGATGGAGCTGTCACAGTGAAGCATGCCTACACATGTCCTCAGTGTCTGTGGGATCCATTGCTCTGGGCTAAATCAGGGGAAAGGAAAACCAACATAACCTTGTGTCAAAGGATTCGCTCATACTGAAAGATGGATGACTTAGCACGAGAAACGCTGTCCTCCAGGAGTCTTATACAAATGTAGAGATGCTTAGACAGCTTGAGTCGACTGCCAGTTCTTATCAATGGAACATCTCTGTAGCTGTTAGTTAAAAATTGGCCGTACAGTGATTTCCCGCCAAGCCAGACAAGTTGATCACAGTGTGAGGCTGTGTCTGGCTCGCAAGCCGCGGTCAGAAAAGTAGCTGCTGTATCAAATCATTTCCAAGCTCATATCTGTAATCTTATACCTTCATAAGACGTAACACATGCATTAGATGTAAAAAGTTTCCATAAAACTTAATACTCATAACGTAATGTACTATAAAGGGCCAATGCCAACAGTTGTATAGATAACATATGATTTCATCAGTCTGCTTGAAACTGCAGCTACATCAACTTTGCATAGGAGACTTTGTGGCGTTATGAACTCGCGCTGCACTGCGAACCGACGATCAGGCAATAAATGTGCCACTGAGGGTCGTCAAATGATAATGTTCGATTAATAACCAGCCCCGTTATGAACATTATAATTCTTTTATTCACCTGCAACGGATGGAAAGTGTAGCCATAGTCTGCTTTAATGGTTATGTGACATCCTGTCCGCTGAAAAGGACAGTAAAGGTACAGTTAAACTCAATTTTTAATCATATTAAAAAGAGGAATTATAGTGCTGCGTGATGTCTCTTTTAAGAAGCTGGTACCAGTAAAACTTTAACATTTTGGCTTGATAAATGACTTTCCTCCATAAGTTTTTTTTTTGTAAACTTTCTCTTTCTTATCAGTGATTAATCCCCTGTGTTTTACAGTGGACGCCCCGGCAGGCTAATGGTTAAAAAAAACCGGGGGAACACAGTAAGCGTTTCAGCCGAGTTTTTCGGTCGTTGGCCTCACATGTGTCTGACAGAACAGACGCACTTTATTTTAATTAATACAGCTGTCTTCACAGTCACATTTCAGCGGCGCTGTGTGCACGTAACCACAAACCCCAAAATGGATTTATACGTTTCAAGTCTATTTTCGTCTGTTTCACACATGCAGCCACAGTGATTGTGTGTTGGGCTCTCTGGCTCTGCCAAATCAGGGGTGACCTACGCTTAATATCATTCAGTCTAACTTATTAACATACAATAATATCATGAATATGTACTGTGTAATCAGTGAAGGAGATAGTGAGACACAAAGCCAGGTAGGAAGAGGTGTGTAACTCACTGATATTCATGCCTGCTTTAAGGACTCTTCCCTGCAGATTGGATGCTGTGTTTCCTCTCAGTTTACATCTCGTGTCCTTCCAACGAGGGGCTGGTGCTTCTGCTTCCCCTGCACAGCTACGTTTCCACTTTGGATGTCTGTCATGATCTCTCAGGGTTTTTTTTTTTTTTTTTGAAGGCTGGAGTCTGTTGCGAGGATCAACAAAGTGCCTGCGGTGACAAACAGTGTGATGCTCATGTCCTGCCTCCGTCAGATCTTCACAGAATATCTGCTGGATATCAATACAGCCTCGGTTTACCTGACGCTGACGACGAGCAAACTGCAAACACAGTCTGTCTGTCTGTCTGTCTGTCTGTCATTACAAAAACAAGCCCCATTATGCTCATAGTGCCTTGTCGACTTTAATAGCATATTAGAACACCTGATATTTAAATACACAGACATTTAAAAAAAAGCACATGTCATGCCTTATTACTGTGAGGAAATGACATCACAGATGCTGCTGTAGGGCGGCATTTTGGCTCAGTGGTTTGCTCTGTCGCCTCACAGCAACAGGCAGGATTCAACCTTTTCTCTCTGAAGTTTGTATGTTTGTCCTTCGCCTGCCAGGATGCTCCAGTTTCCTCCCCAAAAAAAACATGTCCTGTCCATGACCTTGACCACAGTCGAAGCCCAGACGATATTTCTATTTAGTTAGTAGCTGAAAACAATTTCCTCATGTTGTACCAAGTATAGTTTTATGGGACAAATAAGATTCTTCTTCTTCCTTTTCTTTTTCTTAATGCATTCTTAAGCTTTATGGAGCAAAAAGAACCCAACATCAACAACTATAATTAGACCCAAACACCTCATCTATGATGTATCCCCAGTGGCTAACAAGTCTAACTGAAATTAAATTGCATTTTATTTGTCTGGTATAACATAGAAATCTGCTCTGTAAATCATTTGCTCTTTTTTGTTTCTTTTTGAGGGGGAAAAAAAAAAATCCCGAGCCAAAACTGATGAATTGTCCTTATTTTAGTAAAACCAATCTAATCCTGTATGAGCATCAATATCTGCTGCTCAAGACCCAGAGACTAGGAAAAAAAAAACCCAGCTCATTTTAGCTGTGCTGCTACAGTCTCCTCGTCACACGTCTTACAAACATAAACACACGCGTCCTGCACTTGACCTGCACATTCTCTTGTTGAGTGAGCAACCAAACAAACCTGCGCTGATAATGTCAGTCTGCCAGCTTCATTGCTCGGTTGCAGTTTAGCAGCAGGTAAACTCTCCTGAAAATGCTGCTCAGCTGAGGCTCCAAAGGCAAAGCAGATCATCTGCTTTATAGACGGTCGTTGGTTTGATCCCTGACTCCTTCAGTCCGTGTGTCCACGTGTCCTTTGGCAGGATTCTGTATTATTAATTTTCGCCCGATGACTCTTCTTTCACTATGTGGATGTGTGTTTGTGTGCCTGATGAGCATGTTTGCACTGCCATTAGTGTGTGAATGTGTTAATGCTGCACTGTGAATTAAAGTGCTTTGACTGACCAGAAAAAGCAGTGTATAAAAAGCAGTCCATTTGCCATTTACTTTGATCCGGTAAGCGTCTGTTTACTTTGTTCTTATTCTTTAAGTGTAGCACTGACACTCTGTCAGTCTGCCAGCTGCCGTCAATCAAACGCACGCCGACATGCCCCTTCAGCCGGCCGCGACGAAAAGAGCATTTCTGAAAATTTCTCAGATCTTTTTTCTTTCCTTTAGTGGGAAAAAAAAATCATGAAAACATTGACATTATTATGCATCGCAAACTAAAAGACTAAGTTTGAATTCAGTTGGACTTCCACCAAAGCAGCAATTTTGAGTTTTAAACCTTGAGTTAAAGCTACTTTAATTGATTCTTTGACCACTTAGGAAAAGACGAAAAGCTGTTCAAGTTCCGCAGCTCTTCTTACATATAGATATGATATCACCTAATAGAGTTATTGCAAACTTTTTAGAAAACTGTTTCGCACTTTTCCATCCATTTATTCATTTCGATTCATTTCTAGAAACATTACAGATGTCAAGAAATAGTAGATGATTCTGTTTTGGTCTCCATAAATTCCTGGAAATGAGGGGTTGCTCAGATTCTGAGGACTCCATTGTGTTTACCAGCCACTAGATAATTTTGTGTGACTACTGTCTGGTGCTGAACAGATTATTTACAGCAGGTTTATCAGTGTTTTTTCTCTGAAAACAGCAGCCCGTCGTGGCTGGAAACAGGGGTTGAAGAAGGTGGTGAGACTGAACCGAACAGAAACACTGCCGGCAAAAAATCCAAATCATTGAGCTGATGAATATAAAAAAATGCTTCAAAGGGCAAAGGTGGACTACGTAATATTAATTCACAAACCGTGATTATCTGCAGGATCATCATTGTGATTGTAATATTACAAATAGTTATTTATCTAATCTTAACGCTGCAATATTCACTTGTGCGGCTTAAAGTCTCATCCTAATCTGAAACTCCTGACTCGACAAATCACAGATGAAAACATTACACAGTGACAAGAATCAATATGAAATATTTTGCCGGGTATTTGGAAGCTTTTGATTACGCAAAGACACAGTCTAGACACGATGTCAGAATTATAGGTCAGTATATCAGAGTGATAGTCCTATCTGTCGGCCTTTTGAAGAAAGCGCTTTGATACATAGTTCAATAAGAAACTAATAGCTCTGCATGAATACCTGTGAAATGTATCCCCTTTGTTCAGCCCATTACAGATGCATTATGCATTCTTCTTCACTCCTTTCATTTCCAAAAGTAAGTTATATGACAGTCTGTTTTCAGAGGAATGAAATAGAATTCTGCTCTCTGCAGCCAGCCACCTCTCCTGTATTTCGATATCATAAGTGATTCATTGCATGAATGTTTCATGGCTAGAAAAATGCAATTTGTCAGATATGGCCCACTCCAGTTGACTAAGCATAGTCCTCTTACTCTCCTTTTGATTTTGAGGTGCTGTATTATAAAGTAGAACCTTGACAAGCTGACTGAGCTCACCAGATATTGTTCGCTATTTTTTACATCATCTCAACATCTCCATTTTCCTGTGATACGTAATAATTTCTTCAATATGTTTACTAAGCATGCAAAGTTTTGTGAATCAGCAAGATGAAAGGAATCAGAGAATAACAGAGTGACGTGTATTCCCCTTTTTTGACCAACATGTGTTTTCTCGTGTGAGTGATGTTATCGGCGATATGACGCTGGAAGATGTTCGGGGCAAAAGATTCACGCAGGGATCTTCCCTTGTAGATGCAGTAATGAAACCATAAATCACAGCATCATTGGACGTCTTCCCGGCCTCTGATATTTCCCCAGACACTTTCATTCCAACCATTTCAGTCTGCTTACAGTGTTAAATAGATTGACCATGGAAGATAAAGTTAAATGGGACTTTCTTCCGGTGCCTCTGACTCGACAAGAAATGAGGAGGAAAAAGAGCGGTTATATACTCCAGGAGTATGGGCTTTAATACTAATATTTTGGTACGCTTGAAAACTAGAAGCAACAGAAGAGGTGGCATTAAAGCAACACATTTTCTCTGCATTGTGCTGAATGATAGTGATGGAATAGCATTTAAATGTCAATGAAAGACCCTTTTATAGCGGAGCATATTATCTGTCTAAGTGGCTGCGGAGTGAGTCCCTTTGAAGATTTTCACCAATATAATACCAACGCTGGTTCTTTGAGGCATAAACAGGCGATGATGCCTCGCAGGTTGGACCCTTATTATGTGCAACTTTCCCTCAGGTGCTAACGTGGCTGAGGGGGAAAAAAACAAAAAAAAAACCCTAGAAAATTAGATTCAACATGGCAGAAATTTGTGGCATGTTTTCACGGTTACAGAGAAAACATCATACTACATCATCCGTCTCGTACTTGACTCTGAGGCCTGTGTGATAATGGCCTTTTTTTTTTTCTTTTTTTTTCATGAATAAGGAGCAGATAGAAAACTGGGCATGTGCGCTTCCAAGGCCCCACAATGAATTCAGGACCTGCCAGTCCAGTAATTAGTTTGGGCTGTGGTTGGCTTTCGCTGTGATGGAGGCCGTTCATCACCCCAGAGACAATGACTGCATAAGAACTGCCAAATCAAGGCCGTGTGATCGCTTCCTTTCGCTGTAGCTTTGGATGGTAAAATGGGTCTCAGAGGTGTCGTGGGACTTTACTGTCAGGTTTTTACTGGCGTTTTTTGCAACCGTGTGTCTCCCTAACTCATGACAGATGAACAATATTATAGCAAAGACAGAGGGTCACCGGTTGTAGTAGCAAATGTTTCATTCTGAAGCAGAGGAAGGACGATTGTTCGTGCTGTGCTGTGAATGAGGCAGACAGCCGCTTGTTTCAAGTTTCTTCAGCAGCGAGAACAGAGAGGAAAAAAAAAAAAGCCTCATGATGAATTAAAAACAATCCACCTCATCTTCAAAATACTCAGCTCGCATCTCTGTCGGCCGTGGCAGATTTTTATCTTGAAATTTCAAATCTGTGTACACTGTTCTGACTTGTTTTTTATCTGTCTGAGTCTAAGAAACAAGCTATAAACACAAGACTGACATATTTCCACTCTATAAAAACTGATGCAGCAAATATAAACAGATACAAAGCAACATTAGTATTCACTTAGAGTCATGTTTGTGTCCACCTGATGAATGTAAATCTAATTCTGACTCTCCATTTAGCTTTGTTTTGCTCTCCCACGACTCCTCAGAGAAACATACCTCACTCTTTGGCTCCTAAATGCTCCACTATGTTTACCCGCTAGAGGCTAAGCTTGTCTGTCTGCCATTTGGTGCCGGGCAGGTAGTGTCACAGTGGGTTTTAGAGCTTTTTAGCTGGAAAAAAAGCTGCACCCTGCATCGGGGAACAATGCTGCGAGTGGAGAGAAAGAACCAAAACAGTTATTTGGTTTTAAAACCAAACAAGAACCTGAGAAAACACATAAAGCTCCATAAATCTGAAAGGAATTGCAGAGTCAGGTGATGATTCAATGTTGGTTTAACACTACGTTTACCTAGTTTTAAATATTATAAATGTGTTTATTTGATCATTTTCTGATGCAGAAAATTTTGATTATATTCAGAGTTTTTTTATAGGTAATACATCTTGAGGAAATGGCAGAGGTGCAACAATCTGTAGACATTTTTTTAGACAACAAACTGTCATTTATAACATTATGACAACCAAACCATCTCCATCACAACTGTGCAAACCTCACATGCTGAGGAAGGGCCATGATATGTAGCTGACGGCTGTGGAAAACCCTATTAAAAATGACTGCCTGATATGATTTTCTGGCATCAAACAGCAATTTCCAAGGTCGAGAATGAACCTTCCAACTCAACTTTAGAGACATTAACTTTTTATCAGCTCTGTTTGCAAGTTTTTTTTTTCAGATATTATGCTAACAAGCAGACAGACTGACGATACAACCTCAAGGTCCTTTTTTAAGCCCCAGTCCCGCATAAGTGTCTAACACTGAATCCACAGGGTTCACATGCTATCAACTAATCATGTGGAGTGTACTCTGTGTACTCTATGTGCACTGTGTATTTTTTTTTTTTTTTTTTAAACTATGAGTCAGAAATCATATAGTGGACCAACGGTGGAAATGCCTCTGTAAACCAATCATGGATTAGAACTTTAAAGGACCCACCGCATTATAAGTCATGAAATGAGATTTGAAGCAGACTCCACTTTTGCACCCGAGCTATTCAAAGCCTCGAGCCGTGGGGAATCTGTGGTGCAGAGGAAGATAGAGAGAAAGGGGGTGGAGGTGGTGGTGGTTGGGGGGGTTGCATATGACACCATGAACTGATGTGGAAGAAACAAGTCAAGGTTGTGTGACAGCTGAGTGAGAACGGCTGAGAAACGAGAGGCTCGGGTGTGTTCGAGCATGTCTTATGCATGTGCGGAGTGAACAGAGGCACGCCAATTAAGCCTGTGTGTTTAAAAATAAAAGGGGGGTGCGAATCTTCCAGCATCTCACCACTCAATTTGATTTTTGATTCATTGGGGTCACGAGTCGATTCGGAATCAATACTCGTTTCAAAACAATGTCAGGATTTAAGAATCGACTCCAAATCTCAGAACGCAGGAGTCGAGATTCTTGTGTGGTTGGTTGTTTTCTCACTAACCCCCCTTTCAGAAATATTACCTTTTGGAAAAATACTGATAAAAGATGCCGTTTCAGCTGTCAGTAAAAACGGGCCCGATGTTGCACTTTGATTATAGTTTATTGGTGCGTGACTTATGGCTGCAGCTCTCTGACCCGCACGGTCAAGGCCAAGCGGTTTGAAGCCCTCCCGGACAGGAACGTTAACCTTGCACCTTGAATGCAGGGCGAAACACCTTATATCTTGGCGGTCTGCCACAGCCGTCGCTTTAGCTTCCCTACCAATCAAGTGATTTAATCCAGTTGCAGAGGATGGAATAGCCTTGGCCCTCACACTCTAATCCAGGGAAATCCATGGTCTTTTCCAAAGCCTCGGCATCAAGTGTTGTCAATTACAGCCTGAAAAAGCTTAAAGTGAAGGAGAAGATTTTCGAGTCAGCCTGAGCCCACGCCCAAAAGAGCGAAAATAGGCTCTTGTTTATCCATGACTGAGAATGGAAAAAGAACATTGACTGTATTGTGCTACGACAACAATTCAATTACGTGAGTTGGCCAGCTGCTACTAATCTCACAGTGTTTACCTATGTAGAAGACTTCTTTTAATAGACTCTCACTGCAAATTCCAACTAGCATGGAGTTAGCTATGTTAAGACCTTTGTGCAGGCCCTCCAGCTGTGTTCAGCTCATCAGAGAGTGGAGTGTTATGTGGTTAATAATGAATGTGGAGAGGGTTATTTGGTCCAATGTTACTGTGGCTGGCCTGGGTTTAATGAAAGACAAAAAAAAAAAGAGCTCAGAAAAAGTGCAAACATATTATCATTATCTCACAATCGAAATCTAATATTAAATGCTATATGCGTTGTCGGATTCGAGTCCACAATGCGGTTGTATTTTTAGAGGTGCATTAACTCCCAAATAACACACATTCAACACGGTTTAAATAATGCATGGCGAGCTTGATCTTGATGTGGGTCGTCGAGGTCTTTTGGGTGTATGACTCGATATTTAAAGTTCCAACAGTTCAAGTCGGGTGCACACTTTTGAAGCAACTGGAAAGAAACACAAGCCCTTAGATTTTCAAGATGGTGTAATAGAAGCGGTAAGATTGCTGAAATGGGAACACTTCTGTACATTGGTCTCTCTATGTTCAGCCCTGACAGCATCATCGCCTCAATTTAGATGACTGCAGCTGAAAGCCTTCTTTTTTTTTTTTTTATTCAGTCAGAGAGACGAAATCCATTCTTCAGCTGTGAAATTACAGAAGTGTAGTCAGCAATGAGCATCATACCATGTAATGGTAAATCTAATTATTGAAAAAATAAAAAAACCCTGCCCCTATTTTATATTTATTGACAAAATGACAGTCTATTCGTACTGACAGCAGGTAGAGAGAGTTTGTGCCACACAGCAACAGAGTGCTGATTATCTCGACGCAACAGCATATTTGTTTGAAGCCAAACCACTGCTTCTCCCTCAACCTGTCAGAACCGGATGCAAATGAACCCAGTTTCTGGCTCACTGCACCTCACAAATTAATAACTGTGCATACCCTGCATTACAGTACAATTAGATTGTCCATTATTTTGTAAACGCCAGCAGAATCATTCCATCCTCTCAAGCATATTGTCATGTGGCTGCATTTGCCTAACAAACGTGAGATCAAAGGCGTATTTTTGAATCCTAATCAAATCTATTTCAAGTCCCATGCTGGCGCCGGATGGCAGGCTTGCGGTCTGTGGCTGGCACGGTTTGAGGCCCTGTCTGAATACCTGCAACAGTAAATAGATGGGCGGGCAGGATGATTTGCATATAAAAAGGAGCAGTGATAAAAGAAAGTACTTAACCTGGAGTTTCTCACCATCCAACACTCTGGCACCTCCAACAGAATGACAGAAGACCGCTCTTTATCAAAGAGGATCCCATTATAAGATAAATGTATTTATTCTTGACGGAGAAATGAAAAGAACGAAGAGAAACAAAGAACGTGGTCAGAAGCGCCGGAGACCAGGACTCGCACCTGGCGGAGGGAACGACGAGCCGCTCACATTAAACGACGTGGAGCCGAAGAGCAGAGATGTTTGTAGTGTCAGCGTGCATTTGTACCAGGGCCTGTTTCTGCACCAAGATGGCTGCTTTGAACTTGTAGGAATCCTGTAAGGTATAATTCATGTCGTGTCAATTACCAAGCAGCAGCTGTACCGAGCCCAACAGAGGGAGTCCCAAACCATAACTCTTCAAACAGCGTGAGCTCACTTCTCCACCCCGTTAACACTCCTCTTGTCAGTCACGCAGTTAGATCAAGGCAGCAACACTCAGCGTTTATGAAGGTTCCTGTCCTGGTTTTTTTTGGAAATTGGTTGGAGATTCCCTGAAGGGTTGATGATTACAAACCTCTTATGGGATGTACACTTTTTTTTCTTCTCACATACAACTTGTGTGAACATGACTGAGAGCCAACAGCCACACTGGTGGCTTCATTTGGCTGCACGACGGTTTATTAAGCTAAATGTCAGCACACTCCCAGTGACAATGCTGACATGCTAATGTTTAGCAGGTGTCATAGTCACTGTTTTCATCATCTGAGCTTAGCTTTTTGACATGCTAACATTTGCTAATTAGAAATAAATTGCATCTGAGGTTAATTTAATTAGTTTTTCATTTGTGCACTAAAATATTTGGTAAAGTAAACCAGATGTTTTTGACCAGATGAGGGCACTAGTTGACAAATTAAGGGAATCAAATTTTATAGCAACCTCATTCCAAGTTATCAAGAGAGCTACACATGTCAGCCTCTTGGTGGTGCTGGAGAAAAGGTGAGAAAGTCAAGAATTTTCATTAGGATTCATCCTCTGGGCACCTTGAACCCACAAAATTTCAAGCTGACTTACAGTTGTTGAAGCATTTGACAGATATAAAGACAGACTAATCAGGTGACGGACTGGCCCTATTGTGGTTAAATATGATCCATGACAAACACATTTTGACTTAAATAAGATAAAAACATAAATATTTACCGACTCAGAGGGTTTTTGCTGTCTGATTTTTTATTTGAAATGCCCCTGTGTGTAGACATGTATGGAACATGTCTCAGTACATGATGTTAGCATGTAATGACTTCACTTGGCTGTGAGTAGTTTCATATGACCTTTCAGTTGTGGTTCAACAGATGACCAGCGTTATCAGTGCGCCATCCAAACATCTTCAGGCTGTATTCAATGTCAAAGTCTCCACATATCTACTTCCTCCCCAGAATGAGAGACAGCTTGCTGTTTGCTGCTGGCGGGGGGGGATCACAATGAGCAATCCATCCCTGAAGACCTCAAGTGGGTCTTCAGGAAACCATGAGGGCATTTGTCCGATTTCTCTTGGGTCTTTTTTAATGAACCACAGTCATCGCGTGTCGCAGCGTGGCCTCGATTGGTTCCGCACACATGAAATATAAACATTTGTAAAAAAAAAAAAAAGGGAAGGAGGGTGTTCGTCCTCCTCATTTTGCATCTCATTCAATCTGTTGTCAGATCTTGCCGTATGATCCGGTTTCCGGTCGGTCACATGCATTGAGTCATCATCGTGGCCATGAAGTGACCTTGACAATCAGCACTATTGCATTGCAAACCCCACCTCCCCTCCATCTCTGTAGCAGTGGTGGAGGCAGAGCAAGCATCCCTCTGGGGGGCTGTTCATCTAGATAGGAGACCCATCAGTCAAGGAGGCCATTGATCGGCGTGTCAGATGGCTTGATTTCCTTGTGTAATAATCGGCTCAGTTTTGACACCCTCCCTAATGTGTAAATGGGAAGAGAGAAACAGGGCAAATGGATTGTGAAGGGCAGCTCTATCCATTGTCTTTAGTGTCAGATGCATTAATACACAGTCTTATATAATGGAGCCCCCTCTGGTGTTGCATATGGAGTGATATGACATGTGTGCGTCCTAATTAATATAACATGCTTAATTTTCCTGTGCACTGGAGTGTGGTTCCTGTTGAAATGATGAAAAAGGATCATCCAATTGATCCATCTTGCATCCAGAGGAGGATAAAAAAAAACAAAACATTGTCCTCGCTGTTATTTCCTTCTGCGGAATAAGACATACTCTCAGCAATCTCATGCGAGCGCCGCAAATGCCAAGCAATTGTTCTGGATCCATTTTGAGACCACAATGGATTAGTGCGTTGGGTTCCCTGTTGTGGTCAGCGTGCTACCAGGACAGTCGGAGGCAGGCTGACATGTGTTGGGCATTGATAATGACCGTTGAATCACAACGGATCCACTGGAGTGCTGGTAAAATAAAAGCATACAACCGTATCAGTCCCAAGCATGGCGACAATCGCCCACAACAAAGAACACTGTCTTGCATGCCGAGCTAAGCTGATGGGTTTTATATTCAAATAATAAGGACGGGGAGGAATACCAGCAGCATGGGATCTGGAGCTACCATGCACTTGGTTATAGTCGTAGTATAGGCTGCAGGATTCATAATTTCTCAGTGATCCTCTCTGAAAAGGAAAGACTGCTTCCATAAAGCCACAGACTTAAAGATGCATTCATCAGCAGCAAGCAATTCAAGTTTAAATCCTTTAAGCCGACTGTTTGGCACCATGTAGCATGTTCCCATCAATAAGTTGTTGATTTTCAATGGACTCTCAGTATCTAATGAGGGGGAAGTGTGCAACATCTTGTTTTGTTTACCAGTTCTTTTGTATCTGCCTGGTCAATAGGTTCAATTTGATTCAGACTGTGGGTGGGAAAAATAAATTGGAATTGTAATGGGGGTCATGTTGGACAACATTCAGTTTGTTTTGGTGCTTATCACTTTCAACAAGCTAATGTGGTCGTGCCATTGAGTGAATTTCTGACACAAGAATCAAAGTTTTTTTAATTACATTTCAGAACAGAGAAACGCACGGCCGCATTCGATGGCTGTTAAATGGGACTGGAAGGAGTGTTACTGGTTTCATCTTCATTACAAAGCTTTTAGTCTTTTCACTGACAGCCAGTACGAGACTGTATGAGGAAAACATTTACTGAAAAGATGGATTCAGCATGTTTGCACAGTTAGTTATTCAGTATTTTTTTAAAACTATATAATTCTGCAAAGTCTGGTGCATGACATTACAGCAGCTTTGAGTCAAACAGCTGAAAGTGTCACAGATACACAAACATGTAATGTTTACAAAGCTGGTGACAACATGATTTCCTTCTCACTCAATGCGGCAGTGATGTAGCATCGCTGTATGTGCTACATCTCTGCTGGACGTGGTCACAAGTGCAACGGATGGCGGCCATGATGTGGAAGTGAGAGAGTCGGCTTTCATTTTCATTTTACATTTCACAGTTTCCTCTGCACCTTTTTGTGTGTACAACCATGTGCAACACCACCAGTGCCTTCGGGGAGACATTGTCTGAAAGTGTGCACTTTAAGAACACTGTGTTAGCCTTTCCCTGCCACGGCGGGCTTTTCACCCCACCTTCCTCCGCGGCTGTGTGGAACAGGTAATGGCACTTATGCATCACCACGTCGGTCATGTGACAAATTGTCGAAACTAGGTTGTTTTAAGCATTCTGACAACTTTATACCTCTCAACCCAGAGAGACGTGAGAGCTGTCCTTTTTTTCCCTCCTTTTATCGCAGATTATTCTTTAAAGCTCGGGGTCTTTAAGGCTGTAATAGATGAAAGGTTTCACACTTACACAAAATTTTTTTTTTAAAAAACCATACAAGAAATCTCTGCAAGTTTATTTCACCTTCACTTAAAAAATAGAGATGTATAGATAGAGAGAGAGAGAATATCGATGGCGTTGGATAAAAATCCCTGATCGTACCTCTCAGAAATGATCTTGAGAAAATAGCCCTGTCTCAGGAAAAGCCTGTGTGCTGTTTCCTCGAACAAGCTCAGCGCCCTGACCTCTCTTTCCATTCCGTTTCTATTGTTCACCAAGATTTCCCTAGTTTAGCTCTGACAGCCAGATACAATGAATCGGAGGCTCCACAAAAGAGACTTTTACGCTACATTAGGCAAGGGTCCCACGTGCTTTGCTGACACAAAAATACAATTTATTGAGACGGAGCCGTTCATCTTGACAGAATCTCTGCAGATATGATGGGCTCTCTCCAATAAGTCTTTTTTCTTCCCCCGCCGTAACTGCTCTATTGAAGCCGACATTAACGTTAACATTTATTCTTTGAGCGAGTATATGGGCTTATCAGGACATTTAAAGAGAACATGACGATTCAAAGCAGACAGTTACGCAGAATTAATGACTTCTTGTGAATTACCTGTGACATTATACGTCATTAAAGCATAACTATAAACTTTTAAACACAGATATACACTGACAGTACCTTTTCTTTTTTATTCTCGGTAAAAATGAGGTTGTTGGGGGTTTTTTTGTCAAAGCAATTTTTTTTTTCAGTCTGTTCTGTCTGTCGAGCTATGGGAAAGAGCTGATTAATCACAGTTGTCGAAGTGACCTGAGCGCCACCGGTGGGGCTCCAGGATCATCACGTCAATGGATCGATTGGCTGTGTGCTCACACATGAAATAAGACCCAAATGAGAAATGCCTTTACCTTATAAAAAAAAAAAAACAGAGCAACAAAAGGAATCACAACTGTCACCCTGATGCTGAAGACAAACAAATCTCCAATTCCTGTTGTTGTTTTTTTTTAAAACCCCCCCCATTTCCTAACGTGCTGATTATCTCTGTTGGAGCCATTTTCAAATCAGTCTCTGTGACAGAGAGGAGACGGATCGAGTGTGAGGTTGCCTGCTTTACAAACTTCTCATGTTCCCTCACCAACCACTTCTACTGTGCAATCAACAGATCTCCATCTCCCAACACACACACGTACACACACACACACACACACACACACACTAACACACACACCACGTTTCAGAGACATGTGCTGACTGGATGAGTGTTGTGTGCTCTGTGAATGGTTATGACCCTCCCCACACCCCCCCCTACGCAATCTGTACATAAAATTGCAGGCCTCAACCTTTTCCCCGGGAGCAGAGACGTAATGTACATTGACTTGTTTTGATTGAGGCTGTTCGAGGGACATCTGAGAAAGTTTACTGGTGTATTTTTGTTCACCAGCGATGCCTTTGATATTGATGGGCTGGTGCGTGGAGGGTAATAAGTAGCTGTATGCGCTGACAGAACCCATTATCTCTGCTAGAAAATACTTCACATATCCACTCAAATCTGTAGGCATGAGGGCATAAATAGGAAAATGTTCATTGGACTCAGTATAGCTGCTGAAAAGTGAACATTATCAGGGTGTTATATGTCTTTCAAATGGGTCTGTGACATTCTTATGTTTATGCTATTTGCAGCTGTAAGCTGTCGATCAGCGGAGAACAAGATGGTGCTGTTTAACTTGCGGCTACTGTTTGTAGACCGAGCAGGATCTTTGTTCAGAACTTAAGATTTATGTCCTAAGTAAATCAAAGGGCGGTGAGCCAAGTTCACAGGGACTGCAGACAGTCTGTCAGGAGCAGTTAAATTAATTTGACCCGAGATCTTCGCTTTAAAAAATGATGGTGCAGCCTGTTGACACCTTAATAAGATAAATGAAGATGAGAAATGAAAGGAAAATTCTATTATAATATTACTTATCATTTTACTTTAGAGGGAAAATTAGCAGGGAAGCATCGCTAATGCAGGTCTGTCTTCCTCAGACCGTTTGAGCTCTCCTTCAGTCTGAAACATGCACACTTCTCTGGGTTAATATAGGTGAACATGCATAGGAGATGTTCATGCGGTTGTGTCTGTTGTACTTGTACAGATTATAGTAGAATGGTTGTCTGATTGTCTCATTACCTGCTTTTTGAGTGTCAGTGTTGTCACGGCCCTTAGCATCACATCCAAACGCAGAAGGTAGCCTTTAGCTGTCAGGAATCAATCAAGGAGGACCCAAACGCAGATAAAAAAAAAATCACTTGTTTAACAAAAAGTAAGCTTTATTAAAAAAACAAGCTGATAATAAAAAAATCAAACAAAATGCAAAGTCCAACAAAACAGACAAAATCAGAGAAGACAAAATAACTCGAATGCTACAAACCAAAGAGACCAGGACCAAAAGACAGGACCAAGGGCTGACGAAGGCACGGCACGGCACGGCACGGCACGGCACGGCACGGCACGGCACGGCACGGCACGGCACGGCATGGCAAGGCACGGCACGACAGACGATCAGACCAAGACAAAGGGGAAACACAGAGACTATATACACACTAAGGTGATGAGACACAGGTGGGGCAATCAACACAGGTGAAG